>JBBPCZ010000007.1:9728609-9747932 GCA_037974445.1 Brycinus macrolepidotus
TCACTTTTTCTCTTACTATCCTTTGGTCTGTTCTAATCTTTACTAACTAATAAAGGAGATTCTTAAAGGACTTGCAATGTGCCTTGGTGTGTGATTCCAAAGGAGAATTTCCACGACAAGGGGGTTATTAGTTTGATTCAGATTTATGGAACAGAATGAAACAGTAATAGATCCAGGTTTGTTTGAGATCCGGGGCTGTTCATAAAACATTCAGGGCTGTAGACTCGGACACCCAGGCCTAACATTGTCCCTGGTGAATGCTGCAAATTTCTTTGTCTTATTGGAACACTGTCATTGCCAAATCCAACATAATTACCTTGCTGCATTCAGTCCAGTTCTCTCTCTCTCTCATCTGAATGCTAAGTCGACCAGCCAGAAGGTTAATTATGAGTTGTTTATTCAGTTAGCTCTTGTCACGTGTGTGTGTGTGTGTGTGTGTATGGGTGAGAGTGTGTAGGAGTGAGTCTAGTGAATGTGTGTGAAAGAGAAATTGAGTGAGAGGGCGTGAGAGAGTGGGTAGATTTAGAGTTGTGCTGGCCAGAGGTCAGTAGTCTCAGCTGGCTGATCTCAGGCGCATTAAAGCCTGTCAGCCATTGTACTAGTCATGGTGTCATTTAGCCCACCAGCTTGAAAGAGACCCTGTGCTTTCTGATCATTGAGATCATGTGGCATGGAATCTTTGACATTATAAACTACGGACAAATATCAGTGATCAGTGCTGATGCCCCAAATGCCATGTTTATAGTTCAGTAATAGCATTTGCATCTTGATAATTACAGTTGAAAGGGGCATATCCTACAAATTTTTTTTCTTTTTTCCTCCTGATGTCCACTTATGATATATGTGCAAGTTTATATACCAAAACCAGTCAACATTTATTTTAACATGACATTTTCCAACTTGATCCCGTAGAATGAAACAGGCTGTTTTTGTTTTTGTTCTTTTAAGACAAATATATGTAAATATTCTCTGTTTTGTTTGGCTGCTCTGTATTGTGCCTCACTGAAAATAGTCAAAGTTAAAGTAAAGTAAGTATCATGTCAGCTATATATATATACAGTGAGATGAGTCGACATGGCTTCAGATTTTATGGAGTACAAAAATGCACATACAGTGCACACATAGAAATAAACTATTAAGAAACAGAAAATGTGCAATTTCGTATGATGGGTCCAGGCTGAAACACTGTTTATAAGTTCAGAGTGAGTTTGCTCAGTAAACTTCTGTAAGCTGAATAGAGGTCTTTAACGTTCTTGAACACTTCATTAATGTAATCTTTGGCTTAATTTCTCAATTTCTTTTCTTAATATCTATAGAGATGCCACTATGATTTGCCTGATAGTTATCATTTGTTGTTTCAGATTGTGGCAGTGTACAATGGTACACTAAAAGAAATGAAGACTCTGCCCGGTTTGGCCTTCCAGTGGCCAGGTGGCTACGTTCCCCCAGATGTGCCCTTCTGTGGCTTCAAGAATGATAATCCTGCCTGTATCGCACGTGAGTACACCATCTCATAGAAGGGTGTTCTTTATTTTTACTATTTTCCACACATTACAATAATAGTATATGCATCAGAACTATGAGATCACACAACCAAACAAAAAATCATTTGTCAAATTTTTTTCAGTATAGCTCACATTTGCCACTGTGCAGCTTTGCACACTCTTGCCATTCTCAAGGAGCTATATCAGGAGTTGCATGGAATCATTTTCCAACAGACTTTTAAATACATAAATAGATAGATAGATAAATAAACTAAAAAACCCTGCATTCAATCAGGTGTGCAATTTTTTGACAGGTACCCGACAGTCAGTAATTCTCTACATTTTTATTTAGCCTTTGTTTCTTTGTGTCTTCATAGGATTTCATGGCGTGTATACAGCCACCTGCTACTGACTATAATTTCAACTATAATGTACAATTCCTCCTCCTCCGTTCCTTAATGACCTGTTTTTTAGTTAAAAGCAGGCTGCATGTTCATTCTCTCTCTCACATTCTTTTTTTTAGGGACAATCACAATGCATCAGATGGTTTCTATTGTAGTGTTCTTTATCTTCGTCATCATCTTCACCATCACTGTCTTCATATACAGGTGAGAGCATGTAGAATTAGACAGTGGAGTGAGGTTGGTCCTGTGCAGAAACAACTTCATAGGGAAGCTTACTTTTTTCTCCTTGCCTCATGACTTCCACTGTGAATCTCATCTTTTCTCTCACACACACTGACATCCATATAAAAGGAAGCTTAAGTTGGAGAAGGAGTTGGCTGCTCAGCTCTGGAGGATCTCCTGGGAGGACCTGCAGATGAGTAATCTGGAGAAGGTGCTGCGCAGTGCAGGCAGCAAACTCACCCTCTCTTTGGTGAGTGGCAAGAGGTTTTCTGTTTGGTAAACCTCAAAACAGCAGTTTAGTGAAAATCAAATTCATGCTGTTTTCCCTTTTTCTAAATTTCTCAATTCTCCAAGACACATTTGGTGTCTGAAGTTTGCTTAGTCAGTCTTCCGCTAGAGCTGTGAAGCTAAAGAAGCACATTTTGCTGGTTACGTTTAGGGTAAGGGGGAAACTGTCAGTTTGATTTTTGGCTTTAAGAAAAACTGTAAGATCTTCACTGAAGCTGCTTCAATCCCCCTGTGCAGCGAGGTTCCAACTACGGCTCTCTGCTGACCACTGATGGAAACTTCCAAGTGTTTGCTAAGACTGCCTACTTTAAGGTACAAACTCCTCACACATACTTGATCATACTACTGCCTGGTTGCAATGCTGGCGGTAACATTTGATAGATTTCTTCACACATTAAAGAACACACACTCCACTGCTCACCCTCAACATGTTTATTTGTTCTCCAGGGAAACATTGTGGCCATCAAATATATCAACAGGAAACGCATCGAACTGACCAGGAAAGTGCTGTTTGAACTGAAGCATGTGAGTTTATGACGAGACTTTTGAGGGCCCATTCATTTCATAAAGTTACACTTAGATTCCTAGAAAACAGTACTGCCTGTATAAAAAGCAGAGTCTCATCTAGACTGAAAAAAGTTAAAATATTTTACAATTATTTGAAACAAGACTCAAAAAAGTCTATAAATTAATATGATTTTTTTGAACAGTCAAACAGTAACGTCAGTGGAAAATGTGGTAATATCATATGTTTTAAGATAATATAAAATTGACCAAAATGCAAAAAGCTAAATTTCCCTGCCATAGTTTCTTAATTATTAAATTGCAAGTATTTAACAAAACATTGAAAAAAGGAGTGTCTGACCAAGCTATAAACTTTTTTTTTTTTTTTTGGTCTGATCATTATTCTCTCTCTCTGCTGTCTTTCAGATGAGGGATGTGCAGAATGATCATTTGACCCGCTTTATCGGAGCATGCATTGAGCCACCTAATATCTGCATTGTGACAGAGTACTGCCCACGAGGAAGCCTGCAGGTACGCCTCGCCTTCACACCCCACAACTTTAGAATAAATCTGAACCTGCAGACGTGTCCTCCCCACCCTCCACCCCCTGCATGCCCTTTAAGCGGTTAATCACAGGAGCCTGTTCAGTGGTAACCATGGTATCTGCACTGAAATGGAAATATCTGAACACACAGTTTCATTACAAAGCATACTCGTGCTCTGTATTCCACAAAAACTCTTCAGAGTTGACTAAAGCAAAAACCTGTTCTAGACCATGACTGTCACTGTTGCGTAATGCATATGCTACTTAAGTGTTTCCCATTGGAGCTCATGTTCACCTGTATGGCAGAATAATGTATGTGGTGAAGAGCGTGGAATATATTGTAAATTCAGCAAAAAGTAAAGCACAGAATCTTTTCTGAATATTGGAAAGAAACCACTGTGAGAGTAACAAGGCCAAGTCTTTCAAAGACAGTCCTGAGAAGGTGGGGTAGCACAACTCACCTATTTAAATGTTGTAATAATTGTCGATAGTTCTGTCTGTATTACAGTGTAGATTTGTCTGGATTACTCTAAGTGTACCTTTATGTAATGTAAAAAATGTTAAAATGTGTTCAGTTGGAGGAATAGCCATCACTGGTGAAATGTGTGTTTGTCTGTTTTAGGACATTCTGGAGAATGAGAGTATCACACTGGATTGGATGTTCAAATATTCACTGATCAATGACATTGTGAAGGTATGTCTTTTCTGTTTTTTTTGTATACATTTGTCTGTTTCTCATTCTGTTGTTCATGACTCATTGGGTAGTTTGGTTTTCAGTTACTGGTTGCTTGATATCTTTGGTCAGGATCCCAAATGCATATGCAAATGCATACTTGTCAGCAGCAGCAGCTTCAGAAGCTGGTACATCTGTTTTTATGTTTAGTGTTTGAATTGTCTTCTGTCTTTGTCTCTCTTACCCCCTACAGTGTCATCTAGCCCTCTGTCCATCCTCAGTTCTGCTTTTTTTTCCTTCCAGGGTATGGCCTTCCTTCACAACAGTGTAATCGCATCCCATGGCAACCTGAAGTCCTCGAACTGTGTGGTGGATAACCGCTTTGTGCTGAAGATCACTGACTATGGGCTGTCGAGCTTCAGGACCGAATCTGACCCTGAGGACGCTCACTCCTACTACGCACGTGAGTCATATGATCTTATTCCAGTGATTCTGTGCAGCAGTGCAAAAAGAGCAAAAAGTTAACATTGGCATGCGGGAAATGATGCAACTTCAACTGCCAAAAGTAATTTTCAGATATTAATCTGGTAATTGTAAGATTGGCATTTGCAGTAGACATAGCCTTTTTAGAGCCTTTTTATCTCATTTGCAATAGACCTGTCTAAAAGGCTGCTTACAGCAGCAGAACTGTGACCTCTTATTTTATCACACCACCAGTCTGGCCTCTGTGTGTAGCCTGAAACTGTGTTTTCTGAAGGGATGTTGTGCTTTATGTAGGGAAGCTGTGGATGGCTCCGGAGCTGTTGAGGATGGGCAGCCCCCCTGCATGTGGCACACAGAAAGGAGACATCTACAGCTTCGGCATCATCCTGCATGAAGTGGCTCTGCGCCGAGGGGTCTTCTACATAGAGGGAGATTCACTCAGTCCTAAAGGTCAGATACACATGCCTTGTTAACCAAATTTCAGTTTTAACCCCACGGGCTAATCCTAAACATTTTATCCATATATTAACTCTACTGCCTAATACCAATACCTCAGCTTTAACCCTGCATTAACCCTGCAGCCCATTCCTAGCCGTCACATTTTACCCTACAGCCCTGACCCTCAGATATAACCCTGTATTAACCCTATAACCTATGTCTAACCATTTGAGATAACTCTGTATTAACCCTTTAGCCTAACCCTAACCATCAGATTCTACTCTGTAGTAACCCTACAACCCTAACCCTCAGTTATAACTCTGTATTAACCTTATGGCCTAATGCTAAACCTCAGCTTTAACCTTATAGGTTTAAAAATTGCCTTTTTGGTTTGGCTTGACTTCTTCAAAAATGCAGTTTCAAACTAGCATAGTTTTCATGACAGCAGTAATGGATCTATGAACTGACATACTTGTCTTCTTAAAGACTGGGTTTCAGAGCAATTTGTGCGAGCTCAGTGTCAGTCTTAGTGGAGGTTAAGAGAGATTGAAATAGTGCAGTTCCATCAGCTCCCACTCCAGAGTGGCTCTGTGTGCTGGCAGTTGACTCCATCTTTGCCAAGTCCGTCACATCTTATATGTCTCTCTTTCCTGCCAATTACTCTGAAGAGGTGCTGCAGTTAAACAGAAGAAGCTCCAAAGGAATGGAGCTTTTACTGACCATGCAAGGAGGTCATGCATACACACACACACACACACACACACACACACACTTTTTATCCATTCCCTGTACCTCATCCTGATAATATGCATAAAAAGAAATAAAATTCTAAGTGATATAAGAGGAAGAAGTGCACCGATTAAGATGCATCACCCTTCTTTTCTCACCTGATCAAAAAACAAAACTAATTAATTCTGAGGGACCATTCCTGTACAATTCCTGGACCATTCCAAGATTTTTGTGCTATAAAAACAAAATGCTATTCCAGTGTAGTTTCTTTAAGCATATATATTTATGCATTATCATCCTGTAGATGCTCATGCTCATGCAGAGATGTTTTAGCTTCACAGTAAATTGACACCGCTCCTAAAGGTGACAATTTCTTCCCCTTCCCCTTGCTCAATTATGCCCCCTACAGTATCAAGCAAGGTAAAAAAAAAAAAAAAAAATCCACAGTTTGAAACATTAACCACTTTTGTCATTACATTATCGGTGGCTCATCCAGCTTTAGCTTTGTCTGGTCGTCTATAAAGAGCTGAATATTTAATATTGTTCTGCAAGAGTTCACACACAGCAAGCAGTGTTAGTTAGACGTAACTGGAAAAATAAATAATTGATGCCTCTGCACTGATCATGCTCCCACAGAAGCATAAATCTTAAAGCTAACATGATAGATGGAGATAACAGAAGTATATAATTCCTCAGGAATGCCATTTGTAGTCAGTCAATTTAACAAAATGTTTTCATACTTCAACTTTTTTCTTGGAACATTCTGCTGAGTGTGAAAGCTGCTTCAAGTCTTGGAGACGAGAAGACCAGAATACCAATCTCTGCTCCTTCTGAATGGCTTTGTGTGTGAAAGCTATCCACTGATGATGCAGTGCATCAAGTAACATGAAGTATGATTGGTTACTTTTGTCACTTATATTTTAAGTTTTGTACGAGATAAGAAGTAGTGTGAGCACTTGTACTGAAAGTTTTGCAAAAATGCATGTCTCATGCTGTCCTCCACAGCTAAAAATCTTCTCAAATTAGAACGGCTCCTCATCTCCAGATCCCTTCCTGAGGTAATGCTCCACACTGAATTACCTCTGATCATCACTATCTGAGTGTCAGTAACCAACCAAAGAAGAGCCCAATAGTAAAGGCATGAGTCAACTGCCATCTGTTTATTGTCAAAAATGATAATGAGATGAATGTATCTACCATTTTACAAAACTTCTCATAAAACTTCTCAACTTCTTATTTGTCATTTACAATAAATGGAAAAATAAAGGCATTCCACATCTGTGACTCAGGACTTTTCAAGAACTGGCTGGTCAATTCAACACTGAGGAAAATCAAATTTTAAAATACCATCAGTTGTACAAAGTACACTGAAACAAAATATCAATATGGTTGACAAAACTCTTAAACCACCGCGAATGATGGATAGATAGTATGAATGAAATCTTGGCTGCAAGAAACTTCTCTTCACACGTCACTCACTATTATGCAGCCTAGATACAATTCTACACTATAAGGACAAAATTATTGGGACGCACCTGTTTTTCAGTGTTTGGGCTAGGCCCCTTACTTCCAGTGAAGGGCTTAATCTTAATCCTTCAGCATACCAAGACATTCTGGACAACGCCATGCTTCCAACTTTGTGGACACAGTTTAGGGAAGAACCTTTTCTATTCCAGCATGACTGTGCCCCAGTGCACAAAGCAAGCTTCATAAAGACATGGTTGGATGAGTTCGGTGTGGAAGAACTTAACTAGCCCACACAGAGCCCTGACCTCAACCCCATCCAATACCTTGGGGATGAACTGGAACAGAGATTTCGAGCCAGGCCTTCTCGTCCAACATCAAGTTCATAAATAGAATATACATATAGGCTACACTATACAAAATGTTAACAATGAGATCAACACAGACATATACATTTTGCACATTGACAGTAGTCTATTGGACAGTGACAATATATTAGTTGAAAAAAGTGGAGCAGACAGACGGAGGTCAGAATCAGTGATTGTCTTGCATTTTTCTAAAGCTGTGCTGAAACTAAGTCATGCTAGACGTTTCTGCTCAGCAGGGCATCTTCTTCACTTAAGATAATATGTGGTGATGAGTAACACAACGTATAAACGCAACACTAAATATTGCCTAACAGCAAAATGCCTTGATGCTAACAAAGGACAATGTAAAGAAGTACAGGTAGGTTCCCTGTTCCCTATGAGAGTGAGAGCAGGAGCACGAGGGAGAGCAAACCAGGTGTTGAGTCAGTTCAGCTGGCCGTGCTATTTCCGTCCTCCAGAGCCATTAGCCCTAGCCAACATCACCACTCTGCACTTTACTGATGCTATCAGTCAGTGAGGGACAACTGTGAGCATTTATCCCAAACACACACACACACACACACTAAGACACAAACACATGTACTTATTACACAGACATTATACTTATATCCTCATCGTAAGGTGGTATTATCAAGATAAAGATAATGACGTTTGATTCCACAATGATGTTTCCACAGCACAGCACCCTTTAGACTCACCTCAGGCAATGAGTGTCACCTAGACAGTTCAAACCAGTTTCCTCCTCCAGGCTGACCACAGCATATGGTCACCATAATTATGAGATGTGTGGCAAAAAGCCAGATATGATGAGGTATAAATATGGCAATGGTGAATAGAGGATCAGACAGATAGACTGATAGATAGATAAATAGATAGATAGAAAGAAAGAAAGAAAGTTGAAAGAAAAAGAAAGAAAGAAAGAAAAAGTTGGATTGATGGGTGGATAGAAAGAAAGAAAGAAGGAAAAAGATAAACAGATAGATAGATAGATAGATACATACATACATACACAGATACATAGATAGATAGATACATACACAGATAGATAGATACATAGATACATACATAGATAGATAGATAGGAAGAAGGATGGATGGATAGATAGAAAGAAAGAGACAGAAAGTGAGGAAGCCTACTAAAGCATGCTCAAGAATACAATTCACTCTGCCTGTATGGAAATGTGTCTGCAGAAACTGTGTTCTTTGTAAGATGTAAAAATGTGGACATGTTTATCACACATGTATTTATTGTCCATGCTGAGACTGAGAGAAAAAATACAGAGAGTGTGAATAAATGATGTTTTCACATCACACACTCAGTCCTGCCTGAGTGCTTTGACTGAAAAGAAATGGTGCTTGCTCTTCTGTCCAATGCCTCTGTTGTACAGACAGACCATACATGATTTTCCTCCTACGCCACTACACACACAGGTGCACACACATGCACGTATATCCTTTAGTGAATGTGCGAAATTGCAGAGAGCTTTTATTGCATTCATTACATGTCCATCTTTTGAAGGAAAAGACACTTGAAAGCAGGAATTCAAAGCAAAGAAACAGAAAGAAGGCAGTAATACAAACCCCCCCCCCCCCCCCCCCCATTCCTTCCTTAATAATAGACACTCCAAGTTGGCTTTAGATGAAGATATATGGTGTAAAAGAAGATGAAAAATCTTGATAATGGAAAGAGCTGAGAGTGATGCCATAGGAAAGGGGAATGCTGTCAAAAAATCTTTCCCTTGGTGTGTTCCCCTCCTTTCTAATTTACTGTTTTCTTTGCAGGACTGGTTAGTGTTTGTCTGTAAAGTCAGACCAATGTTTAAAAATCCCTCTCTTTTTACCTCTTTCTCCTGTCCTGTCCTGTGTTTCTCACCACCAACTTCCCTCCCTTTCATTCTCTCTCTTACTTTCTCTCCCCTCTCTCTTTTTCCCTCTTTTTTTCTTGTTCTCTTTTTTCTCTGTCTCTCTACCTCTCTCTTTCCCTCCTGCTCTCTCTCTCTCTCTCTCCCTCTTTCTCACAGTTTCTCATTCTTGCTCAGTTTTTGTTCTCTATCTTTATATCTCTTTTATTTGTTATTTGATTTTGTCTTGACTGTCGGACTGACTGTAGCAGATGGATTTTTAGCACTAATGTGGCAATAAAAATGATGAAAAATCAAGATCTTTCTTTCCCTCCTTCTCTCTCTCTCTCTCTCTATCTCTCTCTCTCTCTCTCTATATATATATATATATATATATGCACATATAGAGATAGTGGACCGTGTGGCTCTGGGTGAGTGGCCGTATTTGCGGCCGGCCATTAACCCCCAGGCTCACAGTGAGGAGCTGGGGTTGCTGATGCAGCGCTGCTTGGCTGAGGAGCCGGTGGAGAGGCCTGAATTCAGCCACATTAAAGTTCTCCTGCGCAAACAGAACAGGTTTCACTCTCACACACCCATTCTACACCTTTACTCTTCCACTGACCATCATTGCATTATAAAATGAACCTTCTCCTGCCTGTTTTAGCTTTTCGAGCTGGGTGAGGTAGTCTGATCATACTCAAAGTAAAAACACTTCTTTGAAATTATGGAAAAAGTAAAAGTTTCCATTAACAAAACACAGTTGCCTTTAGCACATCCAGCATCAATCAGTTTGAAAGTGAGAGAGAGTGATGGCAAAGCAGTCCAGAAGCTGAACCAACAGAACAGAATTAAATTAAACACAAAAAAGCAATTAGTGTCTCTTTGTGAATGGATGAAATGTAGCTGAGTAAAAACCAAATTGGTTGCTACCCACCTCTTTATCTCTTACGTCCTCCCAGCTGGAAAGAAAAAAAAACAGTGTATTTGTCAGTGGTTCCGACAGATTTCATTTAACCACTATTTGTTGTCTTTAATGATGACTTTATTCGTCTGCACGGCACACGGAACACACAGCCCATTACTCCAGCACTGTTTGCTGTTTTAGGGAGGTGAGCAGGGACATCCTGGACAACCTGCTGTCTCGTATGGAGCAGTACGCTAATAATCTGGAGGAGCTGGTGGAGGAGAGAACGCAGGCCTACCTGGAAGAGAAGCGCAAAGCAGAGGCCTTACTCTACCAGATACTGCCCCAGTTAGTGTTTACCATACATCTCACGCACATAACCTCAGCATAACCCTAGGGGTTGTTTGATTTACAAATTGAACTGCATTTTATGTTGAGGTAACAAAGTATATGCAGACTTTATTTGACTACATGCTGTTTTTAAATTACGTTCAAAATGTGCCTGATAACACCCCAGCCAATGCATGCAGCGTACTGCAACAGTTCCCCATACATTTACTCAGGTAAAACAATTTTCTTAACGTCCAGTTGTGTGCCTTAGATGGGTTTTAAAGGTTTTTAAAGACTTTCTCAGGGAAACTTTCATTAAAGTTTAAAAAAATAATAATAATATGAAAAACCTGGAGTCAAGACAGGATCTATAGAGTCAGTGCTCCTCAAAATCCCATAATCATGCTGCCTAACTAAAGGTGTGTGTGTGTGTGTGTGTGTGTGTGTGTGTGTGTGGGTGTGTGTGTGGGTGTGGGTGTGTGTGTGGGTGTATATGCATGACCTTCCTGTATGTGTAACCAGATCATAGTGTTGATATGTTCTGTTAGATAGTTGTCACTGCTGTACATGAAAGCACTGACATATAATATTAAAAGAGTAAAGCTGGCTTTATTCCTGTATAGTTAGTAATTAAACCTCTTGTGATTAAATTAGTGTAGCTTATTTGATTAGCAATCACTTAGGTTTCTGTTAATCACCCTGACACCATGTTTTTGTGTTTCATTGTCAGCTTTCTGTGTGTAAAATGCATTCTGTGCTTTAGCTCCGTAGCAGAGCAACTGAAGAGAGGAGAGACAGTACAGGCAGAGGCGTTTGACTCTGTCACCATTTACTTCAGCGACATTGTGGGCTTCACTGCGCTGTCTGCAGAGAGCACACCCATGCAGGTATATACCAGGTTCTGCAGCTACAGTATTCTGAAAGCTCTGTGTTTTAATTTTATTTTCACAAAGTATCACTCATTTTGTTGTGTATACGTATGTATATTTGTTTATACTGTGACTACTATAATACATAATGTGTGTGTGTGTGTGTGTGTGTGTGTGTGTATATACACTTTGTTTGTTTTTTTTATTTAATGGAGTATTTTAAAATGATAACAACTCAAACTCTGAATTATATTTGCTAGGAAATCTTCACTGTATTTGGACAATAATGAAATTATTGTCACTTTTTTATGAAAAAATTGTAGGTAATTAGTGAGAAAATCTGTGATTTTAATCCAGTTGGAGTCTGCAGTATGACAATGATCAGAGATACAAAATATGTGAAGTTTGCCCATGACTGAGGCTCCTCCTCATCAATGAATGAAAATCCTATTAATTTTGATCATTTACCTTGCATTACCCGTGATACCTTGCATTAGCCTGGCCCCCCACTTCATGCAGAAGCCACGCAGAACACGAAATCAAAATCTTCATAGTTCTATTTCCCCCTACAGTTATGTAGTCTTTTCTGAAAATTTTTCAGGTTTGAAAACTAAGCACCAATATTAGTTCAATGTAGATTTTTTTTTTATTTGACCATAAATCAGCACTTTTGAGTACTTTTCAACCAAGGCCACCTTCCTGTCTGGGTGAGATCCTGGAAAGCCACTACCAAGCAGAGATGGGCATTTTCCTTCTTCTAATACCAAATTAAATGCATGAATGCTTTTGTAATTAGCTGATCAGTTGAAGAATGTGTATTAAATGAGGTAGAATGCTGAATCCTGCAGTGTGGTGGTCCTCCAGGACTGGAATTTGACTCTTGGTCAGATTTGTCACTATGATCTATTGTTATCTGTCTAGGTTGTGGCTCTCCTCAATGACCTCTACACTTGTTTTGATGCCATCATAGACAACTTTGATGTTTACAAGGTATCTCTAAATACACATTCAACAAAACATTTACCAAAGACTTACATTAAGAAGTAGTTATATTACTTTATTTAATGGCTCTACTACTTCACACTGTATTGACAGTATGGTACGTGGATACTTTGGGTTTCCATTCTCTGCTCACTAGGTGGAAACGATTGGTGATGCGTACATGGTTGTATCTGGTTTGCCGGTACCAAACGGGAAGCTGCACGCCCGAGAGATTGCCCGCATGTCTCTTGCTCTGCTGGAGGCTGTCAAAACCTTCAAGATCCGCCATCGACCAGATCAGCAACTCAAACTGCGCATCGGCATCCACAGCGGTAAAAACACTACTAGTTACTGGAAATAAGGAGGGTGTGGCAAACACTATAGACCTACTATAAGGGTTGATATAGAATATTTGATGGTGCACTAGGTAAAGTTTGCTAACACAGTGACAGCTCTGGTTTGTCTCATTAAATAGCACACATTTGCTGGTAGCTCTAGTGTTAAGACTGCTGTTTTGCTGTCTTTGGAATATTCTGACAGGGTCTGTCTGCCAATGGGACAGCTGGTTCTTTCAAAATAAAATCTCCTTTTAGAAATTGGGAAACTCACAGTGTAGTCATACATGCCTTTTATGCTCTACAAGAAAGGTTAAAAACCATGCTTTCTCTTATTAATTTCATTCAAGCTGCTAAAAGCAGGGATTGTATTCTGCACAGCAATCAATCAAGAAATAAATGAATGAATGAATGAAAGGATGGATGGATGGATGGATGGATGGATGGATGATGAATGAATGAATGAATGAATGGAAAAGAACTGCAGTTGCAAGTATGATATAATTATGTTCCTAACTAAAGGCTCTTTCACCCCAGACACGGTGATTGTGCCAAAAAATACAGTTCAATACCTGTTTAGTGTAAAGATCTATGCTATATCTGTCCAAAGGAGCCATACGTTCAGGAGAGAATCAACAGAAGCGCCACATTTTCAGCAAATCAGCATAGATCTGCCCATTTCGAAAATCTGTCTATACAGCTCATCACTAGAATGCAGCCACTACAAAGTGGTGCATGCAAAGCTTCCTGTGTTAATCAACTGGCCGCCTGTGACAAGCATTGATGCAGTTTAGTTTCACTTTGTTTCAGATTGAAGGATGTGGAAAAAAGGTAACTTTAGTGGGGCATGGTAACTGGGTAATGAGGCACTGCCCTATTAAATGACCCTCTGATGGCCTCTTATCCCAAATGTAGCTGATCACCAATATTTATTTGTTGTCCTAAGTTTGCTTCTTTAGTAATAGCTGTAGTCTATGTTACCCAGAAAGATTTAGATAGTGGTATGACTTTTGTTATTTTTTAGGTGTATTAGCTTTGTACCTCCAGGGCAAAACCAACAAAACAAACGTTAGACTCCAACCATGTCCTGTCTAATCAACCATGCTTAGGTTAAGGAAAAATTTGGATAAACTATTCCTTTAAGTCCAGTGAGAAACTGCAGAAGAGTGGGTGTGTTTCTCGAACTGATATCAGCAAAGCACAAATGATGGAAACAATTATTTTAATGAGGGCTGGGTTGAAAAATAGCAGCCTGTCCTTTGGCCCCAGTATGAGTCACCTTTCCAAAGCACAAACTTCAGCTTGCGCTCCTCTCTTTAATGAACATGGATGGGTGTATATGTGTGTTCAGGTCCTGTGTGTGCTGGGGTAGTAGGGCTAAAGATGCCTCGGTACTGCTTGTTTGGAGATACAGTGAACACGTCGTCACGCATGGAGTCCAATGGTGAACGTGAGTAATTTTAGTGATCCAAATCCACGTTTCTACTGCTTGTTAAAATCATAATGCTGAAAAACTGAGGTTCATGGTGATTTCAGCTTTAATACTCATGTGCAGTGGGTTGTAGTTGAAGTACTTTTTAGAGTTTAGATCAGTCATGGCCTACAAACTTATTCCTGGCCCTAGCCTTGTTTCTAATGCTATTCATATTATTAAAGGCTAAAAGATTCTGATAAAATAACGAATTCATCTTCATGCCTGCTGTTACCGAGTCTCTTTCTAATGAATAGTGCCTGACATCCAATTACTAAAAACTGATTTTATAATAAAAGGTGGTGGTGTGATTTTGTTTAGAGTAGAATGCAATTAACTCTCTTCCCAGTGCAGAGAAATGAATGGAACATGCAGAAAACGAGGATAATTATAATCAGTGTTGCAAATTAGAGTTTAAAGGTTGTTAACCCATTCTCTGAGAGGACTAGCATGAATGTACTGCCATTGCCCTTCTATGACGTGAGGCCACTCTGTTCACACGGCTAATATCAACTGTATTAATTACACAGATTGCACTGGGTCAGTGACATCACATTATGCATTCTATCCCTGAGGTTCAGGGTAATTTGAAATGTGTGGGATGCAAGCCAATTTTCCCAATAGAAATAAACCCTGATCCAGAGCAGAAGAAAATTTCCACTGGAGATATTTGTGCTTTAACAGTAAAATATAGTTCTTCTGTGATCAGTTATGCTGGCAAATAACTATGCCTGGAGTTTACGGCTGTGACAATTAGTTGATTATTCAGTTACTCAAAATCTTGATTTAAAAAATCTATTCACATTTTCATGGCATAATGGATTTTTTAACATCTCCTCACTGTCTCTCCTACATTAAAAACAAAGCCTAATGAACAAAACCTTTTTAGACATTCTGATCATTAATTTTAGAGAAAATACAGTATATTTTAATTAAGTCTTTTTAAAGCCTTTTGTGTTAATGACTGTAATACTTTTCAGAGTGTTTGAAAGGCTGAGGATGTGTCTTTATTGTTTAGTGTTGCCCATTCTTACTGTTAGGCATTTTTAAAATTCAAATTTCCTTGATGAATCATGGAAATAATCGGTTTCTTGATTACTAAGGCAAGGTGAGTGGATTTATGAATTTATGGTAAATCTGGATTTTTCAAGACTTTAACACAGGTTTGAGTGCATTGATCAACTAACAATTCAAAGAGCATAATACTAGATAACACTACTGTCAGTATGCTCTTATAAGTAATTGTGCAATAATTCATATTTCGGGCAGCCCTGAAGATTCATGTGTCCTCGGCCACATGGGACGTCCTGCAAGAGTTTAACTGCTTCCAGCTGGAGCTGAGAGGAGATGTGGAGATGAAGGGCAAGGGCAAGATGAGGACCTACTGGCTGCTGGGAGAGAGCAAGAGCAGCAAATGAATGGAGCCACGTGCTCAACAGGACCCACTCTAGTGGACCACATGAAGACCCACATGAAGGCCCCCACAGCTGCCAGAACCTTTGTTCTCCTTTGCACACTCGCATTCCAGTACAACATGGTTTTGGAAATGAGCTTCGGCTTTTGGGGTAATGGATACGTCCTGTATGCCATAAACGCCACTCACTGTCATTTTTGCTTTAATAAAGACCACAGAAAGAAGAGGAGGTCATGTTTCCAGTTGAAGTGTAATCTTATTAAACATATTATCCCATTGTTTTAAAATCATGAGTGCACACATATTCTTATAAGTTTGAAATCATACTGGATGTGTAATTTTTAGAGGATGGTGGAGCACAAAACCAACTGAGCCTGGTGATTTGATATGAACGGTGTTTGATATGACTGTGAGTTGAATTGAAATTGGCAGTGGTTTGTACTAGAATACTGGCCTAATTTTGTGAAGTAAAAATAATGAACACTAAACTCTTTAGTATCACAAATACTGTCCTTGCACAGTAGTTTTTCACCTACACTAGGTACACATTGCTTTTAGCTATCTTAAGACTTTGCTCATGGCACTTAGCTATTCTTTTTGTCAGTAAATCTCATTATGCCCATTCCTCAACTGCTCAAGCTGTATATACTCAATAGTGAGGCTCTGAGTTTGTGAATTAGTCTTCAATAACTGTAAGGTTTGGGAAAGACAGAGCTCCTATTGACTGTGCTTGTAAGAAACATGCACCAGCTTCACATATTCTAGGACAGAAGTGCCCAGTTCTGGTCCTGGAGGGCTGATATACAGCACAGTTTGGGGATTTACCTGCTCAAAAACTCCTGGTTCGACTCATTGCCAGGTTTAGTGAGTGTGTTTGAGGAGTGAAACTACCAAACTGTGCTGGTTACTGACCCTCCAAGAGTGGATATGGGCATCCCTGATCTAGAACGTGAGGGCGCTGCAGAACTTGGATGCATTATTTTGATCTGAATGGGACTTCAAAGGTCAGGTTCTGATCAATTTTCATAAAAGACTGAACCTGGACATGAACTGTGCAGCTAAGTTTCTTTTTCGTTTAGAGAATCCTCTGGGATTACTGAAGGTAGCAGAGTGAGTGTTCGCTATATGCTTTGACTTTACTGTGTTCTTTGTTTTTTATGTTCTTTTGAAATGTACACTTTAGATCTGAAATATCTGAAACACTTCCCTTGTTTTTGCAAATTGTCCTTTGTTTTATAAAGAGTAAAATGCCTTTGAGCAATGTATTTTTCTAGTTTGATGGTATTTACGTGTGGAATCTACTCCGGATCATAAAACATCACACTTCAATTCAGATTTACTTGTATATCAGTTTTAAAAAAGGGCTTTACTGGACCAATAATGGACCGATAATGAGTTAACTGAGGATGACTGTGGAAAGCAAAAACTGCGAGCATGAGGAAGAAACAAAGTTAAACCAACACTCAAACAGAGGAACTCAACCTCCTCTGGTCGACACTAGATAACAAAGTCACAATCACAATAAGTATAGTGGAAATAATGAATAAGGAAATGGGGTCCACCAAAGCATTAAACAAAAGCCCTTACAGGGTTGCAAATCTACCTGTCTGAAAAGACTTGGAGTTAACTGGTGGAGTAGCAAAAGCAAACAAAACTGTAGCCATGAGAACATGTTAACTTGAACAAGTAAGGAGCTCAGTACACAAGATGCATTGTAATATATGTAAAATAGTAATGACACCACTATCTCGTTATGACATACTTTTGGATAAATATATGTAATAATGTAAGACAGTTTTTTGTGTCTCAGAATTATGGTTACAGCCCAAGACTGGGGAAAACAAACAAGTGAGCACACTACCAGGCAAAAGTGTTTGCACACCACAGGTTTGCACACCACTTATCCATTTATTTCATAAACTACAGATTTTTATTCTTGTTAAACACACAGAAATTTGCTGAGTGAACAGCTATAAGAGAAAATTTGCCAAATAAAACAAGTTTCCTTTATAACATGGAAAGAATATGTGCATGTCTGACACTGTCTGACATCCTATAAACTGGCTGTGTGGTGATGCAGAGTCAAATTCTAGAGTGCACATTAACTTTAAATCCACTCGTTAACTGTTTCATCCCACTGGCTGCCCCTTAATAGCTCGTTAAATATCTAACACTGTCTGGTGATCCACGTTATCGTTATATTAGGTGGCTTTTTGTAGGTCAGTAATGATGAATAAAACATTAAATTGTCTAGCAAATAAAGGCACTGAAATGGTGAGCATTCTGTAAATGTATTTGTTAGCAAAGAATATTGAGTGTATTTGTAGTAAATATTAAGTGAGTAACATGCAAATGTAGAAAATCTCAGGATGTGCCAAAACTTTTGACTGGGAGTGCGTAATCACAGCTTCCAAAATGCATCATCTTGCTCTAGGTGTTTAGTTTGAAACCTTCTTTTGCAAGTTTAGAGTGACATTGAGTGCAGCTCCATCTGCTGTCCACTTCTCTGCACTACAGAGGAGATGTTCTACACTCTGAACTTGGGGAATTGACAAAAAAAATGAGTGTTTGCTTTGACAATGTTTAGAGGAAATCCTGATAAAAATGAAATCTCTTAAAATGCTTGATCATGACATAAACAGAACTCCACAAAATGACTCAATGACAACTTCTAAATAGCACTTTTATAAACTTGTCAAAAGGTTTAATGCACCACTATGAGGTTTATAATCCCAGTAACACTTAAATAATCAATATAATGAGAGAGCCATTTGCTCTCATTTTACCAGTTCGTTCTGCTTTTTCAAGCTCTTCTGTTTTTCATGGAGTGTCCTTATCAGTAGAACTTCTTCTGCACCAGATGGACAAAAGCTGTTTCAGAGAAGTCTCTGGAAGTGAAAGAGCTCTTATGCTGAAAAGCGCTTCTTCAGTAAATACTTCAGTCTTCCTGTCCTTTGTGAGCCGCTGGGCAGGTGTGTGCATTTGTATGTTTTTGAACAGTCACATGAAGCTGGGAGATGATTCTCTGGTTCGAGAGCTGTACAACAGCGAGCTGATGTGTCCTGAGACCGTAGGAAAGACTCTCTCCTTGACTTCACACCCTGAGAAACAGACAAAACATCCTGTTAAAATATCTGCACACTGAGCACAGTCTCCAGTGTAGAACTCACTCTGACCAGCTGGGCTCAAACGAACATTGGTCATTTTACTGTAAAGTCCAAAAACTGGTAACAGTAGACCAGTATGAATAAAATTACATTTACTGTTTTTGCTAATCTTTGAATATAATTAACTATTGTAGACAAACATCCATACATGACGTCAAATGAAATTACATGATGAAAATATAATTAATTACTAGGTTTTTTTCACATTTCCAGTATAGTGCTATACTGGATAAGATAAAATAACCCTTAATTAGTCCTGTAAGTGGGGAATTTGCATTGTTACAGTAGTACAGTGGAGCATACAAAAGAAGAAAGTAGGAGCAGCATAACCAACAGAATAAAAGCTATACAACACAACAGTATAATATAAAAAGTACACTATACAAATAATACAAAAATATAAATATAGAA
>JBBPCZ010000007.1:9749338-9771207 GCA_037974445.1 Brycinus macrolepidotus
TATATATATATATTCAGTGATCCCCAGGTGCCTGGTACTTTTATGTGGTTGTTTTTTAAAGAAAGAAATGTGTGAAAAAGTATAATTTAGACCGATCTGTCTGTGAAGGTGTTTGGTTTTCCCTCTATAAACCCACCTGTTGGCCCTGGGTGGGTCCTGGCTGTGGTTGCTGCTCCTGGAAGAAGAGTGACTCCCGGCGGCGGACGCAGGGACTCTCCCCCAGGGTGACGAAGCCGTACGGTGTGGTGATTTTGGCCAGGTGGGGAAGAGACATAGCGGCTCTGGTTCCCGGGTCTGATAAGGCACATGCGTGGGACTCCATGCCCGAGACATCGAGAGCCGAGAGAGGGCAGCAGCGGCGGCTGGGCGCTCTGTTAGGCCGGGGAGAGTGAGCCGAGGCCGGTAGCGTGTGGCGCCGAGAGCCGCCCCCAAAGGAGCACCGTCCGGACCGCCTCACCACACACAGCGTCGGGATGATGAACGGAGGAACCCTGGCAGGGGTCAGCACCATGTCCCGCAGTGAAACATGCCTCGAAGCCACAGGCTGCTTGTCCTGATAACTTGGTGGAGTCTGGAAGGACTTCTCTCGCCCAGATGCTGAGCTGTCCACACTAGAAGACTGGAGGTTCCTGCTGGTGCTCAGTCCTGACATGATGCTCAGGCCAAATACTAATAAAATTTCTGTTTTCCAGCTGCTGTATGTCTTTGGTTAACTGAAACACTGCTGAAACTGAATCCTGAGCTCTTCTTGGTCAAATGAAGTCACTGTACTGATGAAGCCCAGGTACACCCATGCCAGTGACGCATGTGTGTGGGTCCAGCCTACAAAGTCTTGAGGCCACCACAGGGGCATCAGCCAGAGGCTCAATGAAATTAACCCAGTGGAACGTGCTGTTTCCCCTCACACTGTAATGCAGCAGGTGCTGTAGCTGAGGCTATGTTTAGCTTCATATGTGACAGTAGCCCAGCATACAAAGATAAACTCAAGACAACATATTTTTATATTTAGTTTATTCACCAACATGGTGTGAACACCTGCTCATTCAGCATTTCTGGTAAATTAATCAATTAGAAGAAGCCCCTAAGGCCAGATTCCTGAAAAGGGAATTAAACATAGCTTTAGAATACACAAGATTTTGATTGGATGTTTTCCACTGAAAGTCCATGAGCAGGCTTAGAAACTGGCACCTTATATTTACTAGTGTATTCTTTCTGAATTAATAAGTAAAAGGAAGTATAAATTAATACATTAAGTATAAAGTAAAAGTATAAAGAAGTAAGTTGGGTGGGCTGGGACTCAACACCCCACCTGTAAACTGGATTTCAGTCCTTAGTGTTCTGTGTCCTTAGCCCCTTGCTCTTCACATTGCTGACACATGCTCAGCAGAGATCAGTTCAAACAAGATCATCAGATTTACAGATGGCATGACGGTGGTGGGTCTGATCATGAATAACGATTTCTCAGCGTACATGGAGGAGGTGGTGAGCGTGGCTGCCTGGTGTAAGTGCAACAATCTCTAAATGTTGACAAATAGAGATCCAGAAATACAGCAGTGCTCACCCACCTCTCACCACTGATGGCACTGCTGTTGAGAGGGTCAGAAACACCAAGGTCAAGGTCCTGACCTCTCTTGGTCTCTCTGAAAAGAGGAAGCCTCCCCCCACAATAGTCACCACATTCTATAAGAGTACCAAGTCTGCTCTGCAACCGCATCTTTGTCTGGTACGGGAACTGTAATGTTTCAGATTGTGACACACTGCAGTGGACAGTAAGAGCAGCTACCTGCTACCTGCTGCCATAACAGAGCTAGTAACTTAGTGAAAGACCATTCACACCTGTTAAATTGATTCTTCTTTTTTCTACCGTCTGGCAAAGCTTCCATTTTGGCTCTGCAAGACTCTGTAACAGTTTCATACCACAGCCCATCAGAAATCTGAATGCACCTAACCACACATAAATTAAAATTACTACCCTAGTTTATGTGTCAGGTACTTTATGTTTCTTTGCTGACTACCTAAACAGTGCTTTAATAAAAACATAGGTCTACATGTAATAAAACCCCCACAGTATGTCATGTGATCCATCAGTGGCTCTCACACTCCTACGGGTATGATTATGTTCGTTTACGGCCCTAAAGCTGAGGGAAGATTTTTGAAGATTATAAAACTGTAAATTACTGTCCCCTCAGTATCATCCAAAAACAACCAAAACAAATCTGTATAAAATGTTGATAATTTTTACATGTTTCATACAGTTAAAACAGCCTGGGGTCAAACTTACCCCAAAGAAAACCAATGTGTACAAAATGTGTACAGTACACTGAAAACATATCATGTTACTTTTGTGTTTACCCAGTCTTCCTTACATTAGGAAAAGTCATTTAATATGAAGCAAAAATGATGTCAGTTATTCAAAGTAAAGTGGCCCCTGATAGTCACATTTAACCCATTCACCAAGTGAGGCAGCAGGCACCCAGGAACGCAGCGCCTGGGGAGCAGTGTGTGAGGACAGTACCTTGCTCAAGGGTTCAAACCCAGAACCTTGCAGGAGCAACTCCCTAACCACCAGGCCACCAGCGTTGAGGATAGCGGAGGACATGCAGGAAATTGTGAGACAGGAAGATGCAGAGGATAGACGGAAATGGAGACAGTTAATCTGCTGTGGCGACCCCTAATCAGAATCAGAAAACTTTATTGATCCCGGAGATAATTGCTTAATCAGGAGCAGCAGAGAGTAGAAGAAAGAAGAAGAAACGTTGAATGGGGTCAAACTGACCCCAAGTGCCTTAGGAAGGTTATGTTAATACAAGGGGTGTTAACACTTTTGAACACTTGTGGTCCAGGCAGTCTGCTGTTGTGGACTGTCGTGACTGTGGTGCTCAGCCTGCAGGGGGCAGTAGTTGTTGAGTGAAGGGGAATGACCCGCGAGGCGTCAGTTTGTTGTGAGCCGGCTGGCTAGTGTTTCAGCTAGCTACCGATGGCTACAAATAACTGCTTTAGGGTAAGCACTTATTTATAAAATGTCTGGAGGACCTAAAAAATATAGTATCTTAACAGTTGAAGAGAAGACTCAATCTCCAGAGCAAAAGCTGTGCAGTAAAGAAATTCTGCTATCCTCAGTTAGCTGGCTAGCTGTGTGTGTTGTTAGCCTGATGAATAAACAAATGGTTCTGGCCAATAAGAGCCTTGTACATTACTGTAAATATATAGTTTGTGTAAAAAAGTAAATAAATGTTTTTTTTTTCTCTTTTCTGGCCCTAACACATGTAAATTTATAACATATAATGCTAGCAAGGTAGCTTACAGGTTGTGGACTCAGCAAAGGAGTGGACCTTCTTAGCTTAAGAGAAATGGCTTTTTTTCCCTGCAGAAAATTTAGTTTTATTTGTTAAATTCAGCACTTAAATTTCGTCCAGGATAAGTCATGTTCAAGCTGACTTTCATCTTAACCTCAGTCTGTTTAGTATGAGCAGCTAGGAGCTGAATTAGTAGTGATGTTGAAAGAGAAACACATTGTTTAGAAAGACTAGACCTATGTGCTGTGATATTTACATGAGGTACATTGAGATAATGAGGGTCAGTGAGTTGTAGGAATAAATGCCACACATTCAGAATGATAAAATCCATCTTTTATTCAATTTCCCCACTAACAGTGATAGTTGTGCTGTTGTAGTTTAATTAGCTCATTTAGTAAAAATATTAGTGAAAACATCAGATATACCCACATTAAATAGTTTCCTGAAGTGACTGTGTGTACATAGGTGTCACTGTCCACAGTACAAATGTTCTAGTAATGTTTAAAAGCCATTGGTCTTCCACATCTTTGTGCTTTTTCTTTTTGCATGTTTTTAGATGGTTCTTCATGTGATGAAACTGAAGGAAATATAAACTATTGCTTGTTTCACATTCCACAGTCTACTCTCCCAATTTTGCAATTTTCTGTTTTACAACAGCCCCGTAAGCGCAATGAAAATGGGCCGAAGACGCAAGTCCTGCTCCCCAGAGCCTCAAGCTGTTCTATCAAAACTTGTCCGGAAGGATTCTGTCTCTGGATCCCATGGTGGCTGCAGACTCACGCTCGGTCTAGGGAAGAGGATCTCCACCCCCATCAAGAGAAAGGGCCCAAACATTTCTCCTAGAGGATATTCTCTTAGATTTAAAAGTAACAGCCAGACACAAGGTACAGTATGAAGAGGCTGTAAGTTATGTTCAAATGTTTAAACGTGAAATTCTGTCTTTTTGGAGTCATATACAGTAATCCACACATCCAGAATACCATAAAAATCAGAGTACTTGTATAACATATTGACTCTTTTCACAAAACTGTACCAACCGGTTCTAAATGGATCAAATATAGATATCCAAGGCAGCATCATGCTTTTTGTATATAACTGCAGAAAACAGACAGAAGCACACAGAAAGCTTCACTTCCACATTTTTATCCACTTTTTCCAACTTCACATGCGCACGCATACTGACTACACTGGCAGTTGATTTTAATGAGTTTAAACATGGAAGCTTCAGCAAAATCTAAGAATGTGTTGCCAGTGAGACGTTAGGTTTGGCCGAATTATTAAATGTAAGATTTTTGACTAATGAACAAACGGTCAGCTAAGAAGTTTCTCAGGATTAGAGATGGTACTGATCCAATACTCTGTGTCTGTATCAGTCCTATATCAGAAAACAACATTTTTAGCAGAAAATTGTTTGTAACATTGCAAAATGTAACTAATGTAAAGCAAGTAAGTCACATGTAACATTTGTAATTACATGATAATGTTATTTGGTAACAGGAAGAGTGGAGTAGTAAAGTGTTGGAGCGTAGCATATAATGTGTATATATTCACAAATTTTAACTTGTTTTATGCATTTCATAGTTTACTAGTTGGGGGGGCCCAAATAATGTTTACAGACTCTAAATATTCATTGTTAATTCAGAAAGTCTTTGAATACTCTTTCTGAATATCACCATTAAAAGTAAAGTTTTATAATTTAATGTTTCTAATTAACAATTATTTTATTACTTCAGTGGTACATATATCCCGGGGGCAACAGTGTATTCGTAGTCAGCTACTTTCTTGCCACATGTTGCTGTAGAATCTGCGAGTGTAGCCTTTTGTTCAAATACAACCTTTGTGTGCCATTTTGTCACTAAGGGTGTAATGCTTAAAAAAATTAGTTTGCAGTTTGTTGGCTCTGAGGTGTGGCGATGTGGATGCCTAAACTAAACAAGCTTTAGTTATTTATTTATTTATTTAACCACATAGTAACAATTCATTTCCTTTAAAATATATATTTTCTGATGAAATGTCTTATAGTTTAGAATATAAAGTCTGTGGCTTGGAAAAGAAGACAAGTCTTCTGAATACTAAATGAAGATTCAGATACTGACGTAACAAATATTTAAGTGTTCAAATCGTTTGGGCAAGCCCTACTTACTAGTGTTCAAATAATAGTACAGTGAACAATAATGTGGAGGAGTATTTTTACACATTTCTTTTTTAGGTTGCTCTGAAAGGGGAAATGATGATTTGCAGTCATTTAGCAGTCCTGAATCGCCTGCCCTTCACTCAGAGGAGGACACAGAGCTGGGATTGGTCATCACGCTGGGTGAGTTAATGTCTATGATTATACATTTTAGTAAATAATGGTAATGAGTTTAACTAGTATTTGCCCATGGAGAGTAAGCAGATTTTTACTAAAAGTGAGCAAAGTTTATTTCCATTTTATGCGTAGTCCTCACCAGTGTGATGTTCAGTCTTGATTTTTGTTGTTGTTACATGCAGATGAAGAGAGCGGTGAGAACCACGAACAGCAGGCGCGAAAGAGTGGAGGAAAACCAAAGAAAAGAATACTAACAAACAGCGATGGAGCAGTGCCAGGTAAAGAGAGGGCAGCTGTAGGAGTTGATCAGGAGGAGGACTCAGAGGAAGAATTCAGAAAACTGGACCGAGATTTGGCCATGAAGTCAAAACGGCACAACCTGACATCAGTCAATGTGCGCAACATCATTCATGTGAGTCCTGATGAGTTACTGGCCTCAGCCCTGGCTCCAGCTGAATAGTTTTGATTAGCTTTAATGTGTGATGGTAATCTGTTTGAACAAGCATGTTTATGTTCTTTGGAAATGTAATCACTTGTGTTTTTCCTTTCTGCTTTTGTTTGACTACAGGAGGTGATCACCAATGAACACGTAGTGGCCATGATGAAAACAGCCATCAGAGAGACGCAGGACATGCCCATGTTTGTATGTGTCATTTCACTGTTTACATAAGACTATAGGACAGCTGGAACATTTGAAATTTTATTTTATGTTAATGTATTTTTGCTGAAACTCTTTCATCCTTTAAAAAGGAACCCAAGATGACACGTTCAAAACTCAAGGAGGTTGTAGAGAAAGGCGTGGTGAGTGTCTTTTGTTTGTTTTTTTTGTTTTATAGAAAGTTTTTTATTTATTGATGATGCATATGGAGATAATTTGTTGTGCCTTTGTGGCTTTGCTTTATCTTTCAGGGAATCCCCACATGGAACATTTCACCCATTAAGCATTCAAGTGAAATAAAGGTATCTTAATTTAGAAGGTGTTCTAGATCTTACTAAACATCACTATAAGTTGTATTTTAAGTGAAAATTTCTATATCTTCTCTCTCTTTTGTCTTCCTCTTAGCCTCCTCAGTTTGTAGACATTCCTCTGGAAGATGAGGAGGACTCCTCAGATGAGGAGTATCATCCTGATGAAGATGAAGAGGATGAGACTGCAGAGGAGGTGCTGAAGTTCTGCTCCTTTAGGACACAACCCTTCAGAACTTGAAAAACAGACATGCACTTTGATGCTTTATCAGTACACTAAAATTTGAGGTGTATGAGTGCAAATATTTGTGATTATTCACAGACTATTCTGGAGAGTGACATGGACAGCATAGCATCATCACCACGCATCAGTAGACGGGGTCGCTCTCGCACACCCATAGAGCTCTCAGAGTTCGATGAAGAAAGGAGCAACAGCCCATGTCCGGTACCTTACCTATTTTACAGTTCTACGCAACAACAGCCTACAATTCGAAGTCTTCATATATTTATTCATATCATATATCTGAGGCTTTGACCAAAGTTGAAACATCATAGATCAAATTCTTCAGAGAACACACTTAAAATGACATTTTTCTGTAAATCAGGCACAATTCCTTTTTATTTGCAAAATAAACAATAATTTTTCATTAAAAAGTGCAAAAATGTTATTTGACAAGGGATGATTCCATACAACTAGATCTTCATTCCCGTAGAGCCATTTGTAGTCATGAACGGTAGAATTAACTGTTAAATAATAAAATAATATAAATAAATAAAATAACACTGTTAAACAGATGGAAAATAGAGTAAACCCTTAAATATTTTTTTTTAAAAAGGAGCTTAAGGTTCAGAATACAAGACAATATCACAGACCAAGACTTGCCAAACATTTTCATGCCAGGAGGCTGTAATAGTCCTGAGACACACCAAACATTTTGTGACATTAGTGTAACGACATCAAGATTTCTGTACACTTTTACTTTAAATTGCTGTTCCTTAAACAGAATCTGAAAAATACACTATGTTCAACGAGATTAGTAAATGCAGCTCTGTGCTCAGATAGCAGGTTAGATACAATGAGGCAGAGAGTACAGTTAGTGTTAATTAACGGCTTAAAGTTATGGTGGCACGTCTTGGTTAAGTAGTATAATGGTCTGAACATAGAAGCTCCTCCTTAGCCTCTCTGTTCTGGCCATAATACTTCTGAAGGGTCTACCTGATTTCAGCAGTTCAAACAGTTAATGGGGTGAGATGAGTCTCTGATGATCCTAGTTTTTCTTATGTCATACTACATAATCAAAACAAATATGTCCCGCACCAATCCATATCTATCCCCATATCCTGCCTCACATGGATACAAATTGTAAAAATCTTCTCCATAATTCAAAGAAGTCTTTGGTTTTCCCTCTTATTATATATGTCAGTTTTTCTAATGCAAGGTTAGTCGACATCTCTTTAACCCATAGGGCAGATGTTGGTCTTCCCACATCTCTCCACTTTATTGCTATTACTCTTTTGGCTTGCAGTAAACCAAAATCAATAATTTTTTTTTAATTTTTCACACATACTTTGAAATCAACAAGATAAATATGGAGTAGACATAGTTTAGTATCCAGCGGGGTGGTTTCCCAAATTAGATCAGAGATCAGCTGAAGCACATCCTTCCAAAATACTTGAAGTTCCTTACATTGCCACACACTGTGAAAAAGAGTGCCAACTGCTTCGTTGCACTTAATGCATGTATCTGGTATACTAGGATTAAATCTGTGCAATTTGGCTGGTGTTATGTAGGTTCTCAGAAGGCACTTATATTGTAATAATTTGCATCTAGTATTAATGGAGTTGGTTTGAGCTAGGAGACAGGCTTTTTCACAATTTTCTTTAGTTATCTGAGTCTGGAGATCGGTCTTCCATGCAGATAAATATCGAAAGGAATTTTCTTTGTTTAGAAGCTTATTGTAAAACAAAGACACACCTCCTCTATCGTTTAAATGCTTTAGAGCAACTTGCTCTATTGTAGAAAATGGGGGCTCTGAGTTGGTTTTAGTTTGAGAATATATAAAGCTTTTTATTTGTAAATACTTGAAAAAGTGTTTCTGTGGGAGAGCACAGAAAGACATTGTGAGAAAGACATAAGTGCACCATCTTTGTACATATCTTCCAATTTACTTATACCCTTATACATCCAATTTTTAAATCCCATATCATTCCTCCCAGGGGTAAAGCTAGTATTTCCCCAAATTGGTGAGAGGCCCGACAGAGTTATGGATTCACCTAAAAAAGCGTGAGCTTCATGCCAAACTGATATAGTATTTCTGAGAAAAGCATTTTTGGTCTGCTTTATAAGATATTTAGGTGGTGCAGAATAAAGATATATCTGCAGAGGAAGTTCTATTTCACTTTTCCAGCCACGCTGGAGTATCTACTGTGGAGAAGTACAACATGGCAGCAGTCTCAGGTTCGGCAGTTTGAGCCCTCCACAGTTATAGGGCAGGTAAAGAAGAGATCAACGGAGTTGGGAGCATTTGTTGTTCCATAAAAATTTGGCAAATATTTTTTTAAGAGCGGAGAAAAAGGTGTTTGGTAATGGGATTGGAATTGTTTGAAAAAGGTATAAGAATTTAGGACAATCGTCTTAATAATTTTAATGTGACCTATCATAGAGATTGGCATAGCGTTCAATCTGTCAAGTAGCTCTGTGATGTGGTTAAGTAGTCTTTGGTGATGTTGTTGGTGGAGACAATATTAGCTATATTGGGGGTGATTTTGACGCTCAAATAAATAAAACGTTGAGGAGAATTAGTGAATTGAGGTTCTTTTTGTTTTTTGCTTTGGCTGTCCACAACTTTTCAGTTTCAAATTAGGAATCTCCATTTCTTACTTGTTGATTAAGATTTTCTCTTGTATATAAATGTCTGTACATACTATACTACAGAAGCCCAGGCCATTGAGACATCTGAGAGTTGAAGCTGTACCTATGGGCCCTCCTGCTCCTCCCTCTCAGCCCAGTGGCTCCTCTCGGCCCCCGAAAGCCCTCGACTCCTTCATGGAGAAACTGCATGCTGTGGATGAGGAGTTGGAGCTCAACCCCCTCTGCATGGAGCCTTTCCAGGTACATGAACAGCTACACACATACACCCTGAGGGTATATCCTGAGGTGCTCTTCCTAGAATATCTGTAATTTACCTTTATCTCATCTCTGTTTATGTCACTGCCATCATTTACTATTTGGTCAATGGGCCACATGTGAACTGAACTAAAATGAGCAAGAAAAATGTTAACCTTAATCTGAGCACTGATTGCTGTGGAAATTTCAGATCACTTTCACATGAAGCACTAACCGTCTATAAAAGTCTTGACATGATCATTTGCTTTAACATATTTTTAAGTGAGCTGTAATTTAATTAAACCCTGTACAAGCTCAGTATTATGAATTATAAATGTATAAAAAAATTTCATAATGTGTAGAATGCCTGTTTTACCTCTGTTCTTGCTTATTGTTTCTGCTCTGCATGATTTAGTTTCAACTCTGATTTAACTCACCTGGCTATAATTTTCACATGCTTCTGAAGACTGTGAGGTGGATTGAATTAGAGCTGTAACTAATCTCTGCAGGAAGACAGATTTCCAGGTGTGGGACTTTAGTTTGTTTACATTCATTTAGATCCACACTATCTCCCATAATTGGCAGATGTTAGGGATTCAAATCTGTAAATCTGGATTTGGAAGAATTTATAAACCTCTCCTATGTGCATTTCTCTAAGTCTCTGAGCAGTAATGAGACTCTGAGTAATGAGGATGCAGAGGACAGCCTGGTGGCATGCCGGACGAGGTCAAAGCGTCCATTGAGGGACATCCCGCTGGACCAACTGGAGGCCGAACTGCGTGCGCCTGACATCACACCGGACATGTATGACTGTGCTTCTGCAGCAGAGGACAGAGAATGGAGCCAGTGGCTGCAGGGCCTCATGACCTCACACCTGGACAATGAAGGTTAGAGTTCAGAAAGCAATTGGGAAGTAAAATACATTGAAGGTGAAATAGGGATTTGTATTAGTATTGGTTAGACAAAGCTGCAGTTTATCACCATTGATCTGGCAGTGTGCTAAAGGTGAGGATGTAAGCATGAAAAATTTGCTAATGGGGCAGGCTCTCAGGGCCTATTCTCGTAGACAGATGCCTCACAGAGTCTTAATGGCTTATTCCAAGTGTGGTGTATTTGTACCTAGTTTAATGTGTATGTGTTTTTGCGTCTTAGTGGATTAATGGCTGAGTCTGTGTTTGCCCTCTCCTGTTTTTGTTCCCTTGACCTTTACCCTACTCATCCCTCTTTATGCATCACCAGTGTTTGGATCCCCTATTGCGTGTTCTCACACTGCTGTCTTTTTCACTTAGAACATTGTTTTTATACTGAGTCATCTCTCCGTTTCCCTTTTTGATTCCCCAGTCTTAGTCCTCTATACCAGTGTACACAACAAATGATTAAGATTTCGTGGTAATAATAGATAATTATGGACGCTCTAAAAGGACAAATACATTTTATTTGTTTGCTTGAGATTATTTGTCATTAGCACCACATAAACATTTTTACCAAGATAGTGGAGCTCTTGGTTTTTCTCAGGATAACATAAATAATTTGAGATTTCCTTCTTTGTCATCTTTAAAGAACGGGGCTAGCAGTAGACGTAGAACTTATCAAACAGAATTATGCAACCTTGAAAGGACGGTTGGTTCTGTGCTTTGTTTTGTGAGTGTGCAGTCTGTTCTTGGCTTTTAAGCATTAAAAGTTGCAATCTTCACAGCTCTCTTATAGACATGAAACAGTGCTTGCTGTCCCTGTACTTTGATTCCATGCAATTAAACTGAATTAGCACTCTATTTGGGTGAAAATGTTTATCTTTATGGGGGTTTAACTGCTGATTGTATCTGACCTAAGATCATTTTAATGTAGTCTTAGTACACATTTGTCTGGAGGAAGAAATTCCATATCTCTGGATGCTTTTTAGCTTATTATAATTATTACTTTTTTGTTCACAGACATTCTTATAAATTTCTCTTTCTCTGTTTCATACTCTCTCTTTTTCATATTATCTGTTCAGAGGAGGCTGATGATGACGATGATCCTGAATATAACTTCCTTGACGATCTTGATGAACCAGATTTGGAGGACTACCGTAATGATCGAGCAGTTCGCATCACTAGTGAGTTCAGTCAGACTTTCACTCTCGCTTGTGTATTATTGCGCAAGATACTTTTAAATGATTGTTTAACGTCATCATTAGACAACCACATCTCTTAACATTAAAAGGCTTTTTCCTTTCTTGTAACACTTTGTATTAAGTCTTTTTGCCTCTACCTCTTCCTGCAGAGAAGGAAGTTAATGAGCTTATGGAAGAACTGTTTGAGACGGTAAGAAGATTTAAAGTGAAGAATATTAAACATAATGTCTTTTTAAATCACTGTTTTATGTGCTCATTTCTTTATTTTCTCCCCAGTTCCAGGATGAGTTGATGGTGAACGAGCATGATGAAGAGGGCCATGAGGAAGATGAAGAGCAGGAGGAAGAGACATTGACACAGAATGTTGCTAAATTCAATGTCCCTCAAGCCATTCGGTACAGCACACTTCACCTGTCCAGTACACACATCCATTCAGCTGTGCCAGTAACTGTCTGCCAGTCTGTCTGTCTCTCTTTCTCTCTCTCTCTCTCTCTTTCTCTCTCTCTTTCTCTCTCTCTTTCTCTCTCTCTTTCTCTCTTTCTCTCTCTCTTTCTCTCTCTCTTTCTCTCTTTCTCTCTGTCTTTCTCTCTGTCTTTCTCTCTCTCTCTCTCTCTCTCTCTCTCTCTTTCTCTCTCTCTTTGTTGTTGACACAGTGCTCTGTCTAGCATCTGCTGTAGTGTCTGAGTCCGAGAGTGTGCCTCTGGACACGTATTCAGTAAAGGACACTGCACGGCTGCTTTAGGAGTTTCTCAGGCCTGTTGTAGTCCATAACGGCCTCAATTATATCACATTATGTCATCATGCCCAGTGCCAGGCTAGAAGGGTATCATCATCCAACATTAGTACCTAACTCCAAGTTCTTGTGGTTAAGAACAATCAGGTCCTCACTACAAAAAACATATATTGTAAAGTTTTCCCAGAAGAGTAAAGACTACTACTGTAATAATTACCATTAATTAATGCATTTAATTAATATTAATTAGAAATTGTTATAGGAGCAGGTCAACATCAGTATACAAACACACAGGTCTCCCTTTGGGACAGAGCAGCAGAGGGGTGCTGTGCCTGTTTGGGTAGGGAGGCAGATTGACTCGCTTGTGGTGTCACCTGACTTACAGCAGAACAAAAGTACAGTGTGAACACTTAAGAGCTACAAAGAGTGCATGCACATGGACATGTACTCACCCCCATCCCACACACACACGCACACGCACACGTTCTCTGGCTAGATCATACAGGTGTGTTTGTGTATTGCTGGGAGTGTGTTTGAGGGTGTTAATTCTTTCCTGTTGAAAGGTGTGTATGTGTGTGTGAGACGTGCAGTATCCAGACATGGAGACAGGAATAGATCTAATTTACCGGAATAGATAGCAGCTGTGTTCCCAAGCTCACACACACATGCATGGATGCATATATATCTTTAGTCACACACAGTAGAGCAAGCAGGCACACAGTTATTACACATAAACAAACACGTATCCTGGCTGTGCACCAATCAGTGAGTTAAAGTGTTCTAATTCTGTCTGCTGCTGAAAGGTGTGTGTGGGTGGGTGGGTGGGTGTGGGTGGGTGGGTGTGTGGACATGTTTTCTGAGTCCAAGCACAGAGAACAGGAGTAGACCTCGTTTACTGGATTACTGGCTGGGACACTCAACCCTCCCTACCCCCAAACACACACATCCATCCGTACTTTTCTTCCCTTCTGTCTATGCCGGTTTGTTCTTTTACTATTGATTGCATATAAATGAATTAGAGCCAAATTACATCTGTGAAAGAAAATTTATTTATAATTTTAGTAAAGTTTAAGTAAGTGGCGTAAAGTTTCTGTAATACCCGTGGGTGGGGGGCGAGTATGATATGTCGCTTGCCGATATATTTAAGTTAATTTTGTTTGATACATCTGTCGTGACTGTGTAAAATTAATCAGTGAGATGACTTCAGAGTGAAATACCAATATTTGGAGGTTTTTTAGTTGTAATGATGTAACTGATGTTAGGACTTTTCATTTCATAGAGACTGCAAGGCTGACAGTCATCATTAGGTCATTTCTGTTAGAGCAATGGGACACTGTGATTAGAGCAAGAGCAAATGCATGTAAATGCAGTCTGAACCTAACCTTTAGCATGAGTGTAAAATGTTATAAAAATGTTAAGAGCCTCTTAACAGAAACCAGCAAAGCTGCTAAGAATTCTGGTGAACATTGCTGTGAACAGAACTGAGTCAAATTCGACAGAGCCTTATTTTTGACAATTTTAAATTATATTGGACAATATTTATTATCATTTTTTAACTCCTTAAATTGTATCTGCATTGGTCACTAAATGTTCAGCAGCTCAGGATAAGGTTTGTACCTTCTGTGACACTGGCTGAGAGGTTGCTCAACTTCATCTGAGAACGTGGCGTGTGTGCGTATGTCACACAACTATGGGAACAGACGGTTGTCTCTTGCCTGATGTGAAGCTCAAAATGTTAACGAGCCACAGTGACGTCTGTCCAGTCTTTTTCCACGTTGACATAAAGCCCTGCATGTGTTTGTGTATGCCTTTGAGGCTCTGGTCTGTTCTGTTTTGAGGGCTTTGTGTGTGTGCATCAGTATCATTGCCTGTGTAACTGTACTGTAATTGATTCTCAGCACAGTTAGGCTGAGTGAACTCATGAGCAAATCATTTAAATATGGCTGTAAGAAAATTGGTATTTTTGGCTTGGAATGTCCCTGGTTTCAAAGCATATTTGTGTTACAAGATATAGTTGTAGTGAAGACGTAGTTGATCATGCAAGACATTCTTGGTTAGATTCTAATCTGGAGTTAAGATGCTAATGTTTCTAGTGTGTCTTTCACATCGTTGACAAGTCTACAGCACCTTAATAGTGCCTCTAACTATTAAGGTGCTGTAGACTTGTCAACGATGTGAAAGACAGTAGAAACATTAGCATCTTTAGCTTTTTAGCTGGTTGAGAGAAGTTTTGGTGATTTGGGATTGTGTTTACATAAAGGCTTGGGTGACTGTAGGTGTTTATTCACAGTTTATTTTACCTTAAAACGAAATAGAGAAATATGTAGCAAATGTACGGTATGATATTCTTCAGTTTTTGCAAATTTATTTTTATATTATTTATATGTGTGGGTGTATGTGTTTTATCAGCTTGGATTACTTAACAGTAGATCATTACAAATAGTGCGAGTACAGAGATAAAATTTTGGAGCACTCAAAAAAAAATATCTTAAACGCATATGTACTGACCTCTTAAAGCTCTTGCGTCTGCCTATGTGAAGGTTTGAGGAGCCACTGGCTCACATGCTGACCGCATGCAGGCGTACGGTCCGAGAGCAGCTAGATGCTCTCCAGCAGCGGAGAGAACAGCAGAGCCGACTGAACCAGAGCCCAACAGGGCCCACCGTGGTGCTTATCCAACCACCCTGCACACTGGTGGTGACGCCCATCCAGAAGCGCCAGCTCCAACAGCAAATCCAGCAGGTATGGAGCCTGATAGCAGAAAAGTTTCTAAAAGTTTCATATCCTGGTTCCAAAGTGAACTATTTAGGCAGGTAGTGCCTAACAATATGAATCTACAAATAGTGGATCGTTAATCTCCCTTAACTTTTTGAAGATGCAGGACTAGATACTAGATGCTATAGAATAGTGTATTTCGTGGCTATGGATACTACTTTAAACTGTTATGTTATGAGCTGCTAAGAGATAAGACAAGTTAAAGTAAATTGTGCCTGGTTAGACTCAGTGGTTGCTGTCCTGTCTTTGAGTTTTGTAGCTCTTTATTCTGCCTTAAACTTCTTAGTCAGTCTTCTGTTTGTGCACAGAAAGCTGTTGTCCAGATATTGTTCCTCATTAATTCTGTAATAAGCAGTTTGTGTGTGTGTGTGTTTGTGTTTCTCCATTTGTCTGTGAGCATTCCTAAAAGTTGCAGCTCCTGAGTGTAGCGTAGGTGGGACGTATTAACATCTACTGCTTTGCCTCTTGTAGTTTATAGGAGAACCATTTTAATTCTTGACTGTTACCAAGAGTCAGAATTTGTCCAAAGGGAAGCCAATTTCTGGACCAACAGAATGCATCCTTCTTTTTCTGACAGAATTGTTTTGATATGTAAAAATCAGTGAACTATCCCTTTAAGGGTTAAAAAAGTTGATTCCAGGTTTGCCCTTATGTTAAAAAAAAAAAAAGTTATACTGTTGCATTTGTTACCCTGCAAAGATTCTCACAAAATTAGTGTTTAAATGTGTAACAGTTTAAACTGGACTAAATGTGTCTGTTGCAGCATGTCCAGCTCCTGACACAGGTGAACATGCTGTGTAGCTCTGTGGAGGCACTGCAGAGCCAGGCCAGCACCACCAAACTCTTCCTGGTAAATATCATCTGTTTCTGTTTTCTTTAATGGTTAAGGTTAGGAGAGTAGGGGAAGCTTGTACTACATCAGTGTAAAAGTGCCCAGATTTAGTATGGATTTTTTGTGGTGTGTTTCAGATGGAGTTGCAGTCATTTGCAAAGCGCGCAGAGCAGGTAAGAGCAGTGGTTGACCTTGGCTTCAGGAGTATATTCAGGGTGTGTAACCTGCAGTCATCTCTAAACTTGCTGGAAGAACTGAAGCACACTCCCTGTCCTCACACTTCTTCAATCAAAGCCACACAAACACGAGCTGGTGAGACACCTCACAGGGTTACTATTGCTTCCCACATTTAACCATCTTTGACTTGTACTTCAGGGCTTCTTTAAGGTTTCCCTTCCAGGATGAATGTGAGCATGACTGAGATACTTAATTAGAATGACATGCCTTTAATGGGTTGTTTTGGTTTTGTTGCTACTTGGGCACTTGTTACTTAAGAGATATGGTAAGATCGTTGTGCTAACCGGCATGTTAAAGTTGTCAAAAGTACCACTGTGTTGTTTTTTTTTTTATTGTCTGTTTCTCTGCAGCACATGCCTACCCACTGCTCCCGGCTCATCTGGCCTGGCTGTTTGCCACTCGATCTGTGTTTCTGTACCCAGAGTTATTACCCCACTGCAGTCTGGACCCAGTTCTTCAACCCCCACGCAGCAAAAACTTCTACACTAAGGGAGAGGATTGGTATGCTACTCAGTTACCCATTACTTTATTTTACTAGAATTATAAAGAGATTATTCCAACTGAAGATGCCCCGATCACAATTTTTTATAAGAATTTCTATGCTGTGTGGGCTAATGTTTGTACTATGTGGAATAAATGAACATACACTAGCATATTTCCAGTCATTTCTGTTAACTAGAGTGAGATATTATTTACTGGCATTGTAAGTTCTGAAACAGTGTTGCCTATTTAACATAACATCAAATAAATCACTAAGTTAAAAGTAGGAGGTGACTGGTGACTAGTAATCATTCTAGAACATTTTGATATAGGTGTAGCAGCAGTATTTAAATATAGCACTTACCCAACTATTAATGTCATAAAATTGCAGAGCTGCCAAAATTAAAATACACTGACTGATTACCGATCTTGACAAATTCTGATTTTTTTTTTTTTTTTCCCCTCTCTCTTCCCCAGTCTGATTGTCCTGGGTCTGAAACACTTTTATGAGACTGAGTTCCCCTATCATCTAATGAGTCAGTATCTCATTCGCCCTAAAAAGGTGGAGCAACTGCGAGTTCGTGTGAAAGACATGAGCTCAAGTAGGGCTGGAGACAATATCATCAAGGTGCTTTACTTGTATCTGTATCCATGTAACTTTATATTACCTAAGTTGTATGCTTTACTAAACTCAGTCAGTTTCTGTTATAGTTTCTGTTTTATACTTGTAATTGTGGTAATGGGCTTACCTTTCTTTACAACATAGTAGTTTTCTGTTCTTTTCTTTAGTTTTACTGCCAGCATCGTGTTGTTCCTCCTCTACCAGTGGCTTGCTGTCCAGTTGTCCCTGGAGAGGCTCGCCCCCCTGTGGAGAGAGATAAGAATATTATGCCCAATTGGCTTCGGGTACAGTACTCCTCTTTACAGTAAATAATCAAAATCACATTGGATGGGATCAGATTAATTTATTCACTCTTTGTGTTTGTCTTCATGTTAGTGTTATTACTTTGATATAAATACTGAGTTTAGAGTTTTTCAGTGCCTCCTCACTAATTATTTTGAAAATGCCTGGTCAAAAGAAAATTACAGAAAAGTGAAATGAATTATACTAAATACTAATTATACTTTTCTTTAACAGAAAAGTTTGCCACACATCCATAAAACAGTGTTTGAGAGCCAATCAGAAGAGAGGACACCATCTGGTAACAGGACATCTAATGCTTCACCTCCTCTCGCCTTTCCTGAAAAAACACAGTACCATCAGTGGCTCCCTAAAGGTTTGACTCTTCCATTACATCCCTCGGCCAGGCGACAAAGTTCTGCCCGAACACCCAAACCCCGCCCTCTGCATGGTTTTGCACAGCCTGCTCTTACACCATTGGCTAAAGCTCCTTCTTGTCCTTCAAGCACTGTAAATTTATTACCTAAAGTCCCAGTCCCTCTTCCCTCTCAAGGAGTAATTCTACTGACTCAGACACCTTGCATCCCGATGAATGGGACCCTCCCAGTGAGCCAGGTAACCTCCACACCTGCTCATGGAACAGTGCCATTAAGCAGTGTCTGTCCTGTTAACTTTCAGTATGTTGTTCCGCAGCTGGGATGTATAAACCCTGTAGAACCTCCTGCTAGTTTGCCCCCTGCGGTTGTACAGATACCCTCTACTCCCGCTGTTACATGTAAAACCACTGTCTCTAGTAACAGGGTAGTTACCACCAGTGCAATAAAGTCTGTGCCAAAAAAAGTGGAGATGCCTAAAAAACGAATTGTGCCTAGAAAGCTGCTTCCTATCCAACCAACCCTTTTAAATCCCGTCCACCAGCTGTCCCAGCTTATACCCCTCACTCCCGGGCCTACAGTTAGTATGAATCTGGAAAAGGCCACAACTGCAAATTTTGCTGAAAACATGGCAAATACAGCTCCATCTATGGTCATTATCCCGCCTTCCTCTTTATTGGACAGTGCTACTGTTCATCCACAAGTTTCCACACAGGGGTGTGTCAAGTCCTCTAGCTTTCCTCTCTCTCAGGATTCAGCCACTCAGCCAATCAGTAGCCTCCCTCACCTCCGATCACAGGCCAGGTCATTGTTGCCTGGCAACAATGTTGGAATCCCAAGCCCAGACTGTCCTAAGCAACCAGCAGAGAGTGAGTTTAAACTGAAATCTAGTCCTGCGTTTTTCTCTCACACCCCCTCTCCTCCCTTCCAGGCTGTTGAAAACCTCAATTCAAGCCCTGCAATGCTAACCATAGACCAGCAAGAACACTCCTGGCAAGCTCCTGTCTTGCACAAGGTAAACGGTGAACTTCCATGTGATGTGCCACTGACAGATTTCCAAAGTGCTCCATCACTGAACACTGTACACAGTAATGTAAACACTAAAAATCTCACCTCTAGTTCTGTACTGCCTCAATACATCAGTGCTGGAGCTGCACCGTCAGTTGATAGCCTTCACAACATCTCCAGTTTTACTAATCTACCTGTAGATAATTCTCAGTTTGTGCTGGTTCAGGCTGCTTCACATGGGGGTACACCACAGTTCCTTCTTGTACCTAAAAGAAATCTGATCCCAAATCAGCCTATGCTGCATCTGGATGAAGGAGGTAGCAAAGTGTCTTTGAAATTTGAGGCTTTGCCCACCTCAAGCATGATAAATGTCAAAGAAGATAATGTGTCACTCGATGTTGGACTGCGTTCAGAAGGTGCTCCGAATCAGGTCACATCTCCTCCATGCACAGTTAGTGGTGCTGATGGAGTGTGGAAAGAGGAGATGGAGGTGGGAGCAGAAGTGGGTGGAGAGGAGATGGCAGGCGCTCTTTTTGCAAACCCCTTCCTTACTCTGTCAGAGTCCTCCAGTAGTCCAAGCTCCTGTTTAAGCAGCAGCAATGTGGACAGTAGTACAGAGGCCTCAGAGAGCTCAATGGAGGAAAGAAAGTACAGTCGCAGTCTTGAAGAAAAGAGAGGAGATGGAGAAGAACTTGGCAGCTACTCTGGTGAAAAGGATAAGGAGAAAGGCAACGAGGGCATTCATGCTTCTGTTATTAAATCAGGTCAGGTTAGTGAAGGACACATAATACCAGGGCTGCTTACTTTTACCTCTGGGACTGAGATCCAGGAAACTTCCGGAGGAGGAGATGAACAAAGTGAGGGGAACAAAAGAGACGGGGAAGGGGGAGAGGGACAGCAAAATGGAGAGAGTGGAGGAGGTGAAGAAAGAGATGGAGAAGAAGAAGAGAATAAGAGAGGAGATGGAGAAGGAGACAGCAATAGAGGGAGGCAGGGGAATGGAGAAGGAGATAAGAATGATGATGAGAAGGATGGAGAGCGAGAAGAGGAAGAGGAGGACTTTGATGAACTCACACAGGATGAAGATGAAGAGGAAGTGATGTCCTCTGCATCAGAGGAATCTGTCCTCTCAGTACCTGAACTGCAGGTTTGTGCTGCTTCTTTAACTTTTGGGAAATGGGTCTGTGACTAACACCAAAAGCAAAGCATAAGTGGTAGCATTGTAAGTAAACAGTAAAAATTTTCAGTAAAACTCTAGTGTACCCAATGTTCAAGGCTTTGTCACCCTTGCCATAATTCCTTTCACTCTGCTTTCCACACACAGACAACAGTGTTTTACAGCTCAGATTTTTTTTCTTCCAAATATAGAATAAAGTATGATTCTTGTTTTCTACTCACTCCTAAAGGAGACAATGGAGAAATTGACATGGTTGGCATCAGAGCGGCGACTGTGTGGGGAAGGAGATTCAGAAGAGGACAACTCTCCAAACTCGCCCACCTCCCCAACCTCCCCTACCTCCCCTGCCTCCCCAATCTCTCAAAACTCCCAGGAAGAGAATTCTGAAGATGAGGAGGATTGCACAATGAAGGGTGAGGAGCTGGAACCAACAGAGGGGGAGGGAGGAAAACAGCCTGAAGGAGACACACCCCAGGAGGACGACCCTCCACAGACCAGTGGGAAGGGAGCAGGACGTGGGAGAGGTCAGTTCTACTTATATTTTTGGATGTATTGAGTCTTGAATACTGTGCTGTTCCAAACTCCAAACGTTTAGGCTCCAATGAATACTGAGCGAGTTTATGATGTTACCGAGTAGTGAATAATTGCTTTGTTGCCTTCAACAGGTCGTGGTCGCCCTCCACCCCGCAGTCTAAAGAGGAGCAGGCGTCAGGAGCGAGGCAGCAAAGATACATCTAAACTCCTTCTCCTATATGATGACCACATTCTTGATAATGACCCATTGAGGGAGAGCAAGGACATTGCTTTTGCACAGGCCTACCTTGACAGGGTAAGTGGACTTGGTCACTTCTGTATCACACCATGTATTGTCACAGACTATTTTTGATTGCCCACTGACTTCTATTGTAAGCATTTGGAGTCAACTTTCTGGAGTCAAGATTTCTGTTGTTTTCTGAGCACCAGGAGTCACATCTCATCGATGATTTAAATATTTCCTTTTGTCTCTTTGGGGCTCTTTTTCTGTGTCTTAGGTTCGGGAGGCTATGCAGGATACTCCTGGTAAAATTGAGGAGTTTTTAAGTCTGCTCAATGAGTTTGAACAGGGAGGGGAGAGCCGCAGTGCAGTGGAGCTCTTCTCTCAACTGAAACCTCTCCTCAGAGACTGGCCTGAGCTGTTGAGTGACTTTGCCGCCTTCCTCCTCCCAGAGCAGGCTCTGGAGTGTGGATTGGTATGCACTAGTCTTCCTTTACTCTGCTCATAATGGCTTTCATTAATCACTTTCTAGATCTTAGAGAGATATGTATACCAGATGTTTTCTTGATATGAATGCAGTAAGAAGCACAATAAAAAACAAAAAAAGTTGCAGTTGAGTCAATCGACACAATTTACAACATGAAATTAACACTACACCGCGTTCTAAATTATTATGCAAATGATATTTTTCTCTGATTTTCCTAAATAGTCGATGCAAATGACAGTCAGCATAATTTTCAAGTCATCAACCATTAGAGTATAATTCGAATGTTACTGAACAAACCTCCCAATGACAACAGTATTTTTTT
>JBBPCZ010000007.1:9771307-9781508 GCA_037974445.1 Brycinus macrolepidotus
CAAATTATTACGCACAACAGAGTTTCAAAACATTTTATAGGTTGTAAAGAACTGAAAATGGTCATTTGTTGAATTTGGTCATGTTCTGTTTTTTTACTTTTGTAGTTTGAGGAACAGCAGGCATTTGAGCGTAGCCGGAGGTTCCTGAGGCAGCTGGAAATCAGTTTTGGGGAGAATCCTTCTCACTACCAGAAGATTGTGAGAGCACTGCAGGCCGGATCAGCCCTCACACCTGCAGGCATAGAGGAGGTAAGAGAGGACTTGTAGGGATGCAGTACTTGTTGAGCTCTCAGCCATTTTAGGCTGTGGTTAAATTTCTTTCTTTTAGATAAACAACTGTGTGTTTTCTTACACTCAAATAAACCATAGTCATGGACTCACATTGTACCTTAGTTCAGGACTATGCTAAATGTCTCAACTAACTGCTTTTAACTACTAATACTGCTACATTAAAATAAATCTTATTCTATTTTGGTGTCTTAGCTCAAGGCACAGATGGCAACCCTTCTTAAAGGTCATACACACCTGCAGGGAGAATTCTCTTTATTTTTTGATGAGCTCCGTCCACCGCCAGCACGCCCAGGGCAGTTTGAGGAGGCACTGTGGCCTGAGGAGACAGGGAGTGGACCGGACGGAGGAGATGGAGGTGTTGGATTGATGAGTGGTGGAGGCGTGAGTGGTGGGTATGAGGAGGTCACACTTCCTGATTTGGAAGAAGAAGAGGAAACCCACAAGATTCCCCAGATAACAGGCAAAAGCAGGAGAAGAAAAGAGCTGGGCACACACAGGAACTACAAGGTGAACAAAGATGAAAAGGAAAAAAAAAAAAAAAAACCTTTTACACGTTTCACATGCATTAAAAGCACTGACAGGTGGTGTGAATAAAATTCATCATCTTATTACAATGGAACCTGTAAAGAAGTGTGATGTATTAGACATCAAGTGTACAGTCATTTCTTAAAGTTGATGTGTTGAAGCTGGAAAATGGGCACACGTAATGGTGTGAATGACAAGAGCCAAATTGTGATGACTTGACATCTAGATCAGAACATCTTCAAAAGAGCAGGTCTTGTATGGTGTTCGCGGTGTGCAGTGGTTAGTCTCTACCAAAAGTGGTCCAGGGAAGGACAGCCAGTGAACTGGCAGCAAGAGGGTTCTGGGCACCCAAGGTTTTCTGATATACGTGGGGAGCAAAGGCTTGTTTGTCGGGTCTGATCCCACAGAATAGCTACTTGCATCCTGGAATATGTACGTTACTTCGACATGTATCACCTACCTAAACATTATTGCAAAACAAGCCACCCCTTCATGGCAACAGTATTCCTAATGGAAGTGGCATCTTTTAGCAGGATAATGCATCTTGCCACATGGTAGAACTTGTTTATGAATGGTTTAAGGAACATGACAAAGAGGTTAGGGTGATTAATTTCCCAGCTCTCAGTCTGGTGAATCATCTATGGGATGTGCTAGACAAACTAGTCCAATCTATGTAGGAACCTTGAATGAGTTGTGAATCTGAGTTAATGTCTTATGAATAATTATATTCATATTTAGCTTGTTATTAAGTCTCTTAGATGAATTGTGGTTAAGGAGAATGAATTCCTGTAGGGAATGTGTCTACATTTGTTTACTTAAAGCTCTTGTTTATATTTGTATGTGTCTGTTCGTATGGGTTAAGGGGAATAGAATGTTTTTTGACACCAGGCCACATGATTTACATTCTCTCTGGTCAGATAGGGTGGTACTCAGGTTAATTTAGGTTAATTCTCTTTCTGATGAGAGACGTAAGCAGAACACTTTGGGAAGAGAAACACTGTTATCTCCACCTGGCTTCTCTCCAGTTCCTGATTTCAGTCTCCTATTTTCTGTGGGACAAAATTACCTTCACAACTTGTAGAACCAAAAGGATCAGCTCGTAACTCCCTGGTGCCTAAAATTACACCATGTGTTCTTGTGGAGTCCATGGTTGGACTGGTCAGCACTGTTTTGGCAGCACAAGGGGGACTTACACAGTATTAGTCACTTCAGCTACATTCTTTCATTCATGTCAAGTTCCAGATGTTATGAATGTAATGTTTTCAGCAGGAATGTGATTGGCCAGAGAAAGATTTCCCCTGCCACTGTCAAGACACCAGTCATGAAGCCAAGCAACGCAGACACAAAAGGAAAGGCTGCCCACGCTGCCATGGCAACAAGGTGCTATGTTTTTCCAACCTCAGAGTCAGCTTTGTCATTCCTTCTCATAATAGCCATGTGTTGGTCGAGAAACAAAATATACACCAAACACACAGTTGTGTAAATGGCCAAACATTTACATACACTTATATAATGACATGTACATCGTGAAAGTATTGGACTTTCAGTGATTTCTGTAACTATTCTTTTTCTGTGACAGAATGATTGGACATCATACATCTTTATTACAAAAAACATTCGCAAATTCGGTGCACAAATTTGAATTTATTGTGCGTTTCTTGAAAATGTCACAGTGTCAAACTTTTCATACAGCAAACATAATATTTGATGAAATCTCCCTTTAGCACTTTCTACCTTAATTAAATGCTTTGGTGGCCATGAACAAGCCACTGGCAGAGTTCTTTTTTGATTTTTGACCACTGTTCTTGACAGAATTGTTAGAGTTCTACCAAATTTGTTGATTTTCTGGCATGGACCTTACTTTTAAACACATTCCACAAATTTACCGTAGTGTTGAGGTCAGGAGTTTGTGAAGGCCATTCCGAAACCAGCTTTGATATGTGTTTAAGGTTCTTTACGTTATTGGAACAATCAATCGCATGCAGGATTGAGCCTTCTTTCTACTGGTTTGATGTTACATTGAAAAACTCTGACATAATCTTCATTATTAGATCTGCTTTGTGCAAAGCATCAGTTCCACTGGTAGCAAAACAACCTACCACCACCATGCTAAACACAGTGACACTGGTGTTCCAGCAGCTTCCAATTTATGGCAAACCTGTTTTTTGGTGATTCTTGAATTGCATCTGAGCTGAGAGTGACCTTGGCAAAGTGACCACATCTCTAAATAATTTGTGCTTATGAACAATAGTTTGGACTGATGATCTTGGTACCTGAAGGTGCTTGGATGTGGCTCCAAATTAACCTTTGTTTTGAATGTTTATTTTTTTATTTTTATACTGTATTGAAATTTTTAAACCATTTTTCCTCAAGAAAAGTTTTCCTAAATGATTTTAAATGATTCTGCTGTGTTTTATTAAATTAATGCTTCCAAATTAAGAGTGTTGAAATCTGTTCAAATGCTCTTTAGGGCACTGAAGGCTCCAAGGCACTGAAGAGTGGTGATCCCTCATTATCTACACCAGATGCTCTACCTGAGAGAGGAGAAGAAAGAGAAGAGTCTGAAAGAGTAGGGGAAAGAGAAGAGGAGAAAGAGCCTGAAACAGAGGTTAAGAATGAATTTGCCAGTGGGGTAAACAGCCCACATCATGGTACGCACTTTCATGTTCAGTTGCAATGCAAAACCACTAACCATCTTTTCATTTTATATTATACTTTTTGTTTGTGTCAAGCCACTGTTTTCTGCATTTCATAAAAAAGAGTAAGTAGAATTTGCAGACTAGGAGATGTTTTTCATCAATCTTGAAAGAAATGTGTTTCTTTTTTAGAGCCAGATGGACAAACATGGGAGGGCAATGAAGGAGACCCTCCCCCCAACCCAGAGGAAAGAGATGAAGAAGAGCTGGATGAGGATGAGGAGTGGAAGGAGGAAGAGAGAGAGCACTGTTCTTCTCCCATCAAGCCCAGCAAGGACGAAGAGGGTACGGAAGCTGAAGCCTCCGAGCCTTCTCATCTTCCTCAATCAGGAGACAAAGAGATTACACAGCAGAGCAGACAGAGCCCTTCTTCTGATATGCCTGTCTGTGCTAAGAACATCTCTCTTACACCCAGTGGAGAGAAGGTTGTTCTCTGGACCAGGTAAGCAGCAAAATGTCTGCATAAATATGTAAAATAAAAAAGTAAAAAAAAAAAAGTCATTCAGAGTGGTTTGATTTGAAATGTGCCATTGTAGAGAACAATAGTCTGAATAATTTGTAATGGTGGTGATGGGAACCAGATGTCCAAAGCATGTAATATCTCTAAAAGCTACCACACAGAAAGCTGTAATGCGAAATGGTTACAGATATTCTGCCTGAAACATTGTTAATGGTGGAGCATGAAAGGCAAAATAGTACCCCCATTTTTTTTTCCAGATTCACCAATGGTGGTATCAGTCATGCACATGTAGGTTCTTGTGACCTCTAGTTCATTTGACCGCTATAAAAACCACCAACATTAATCGTCATTTTCATATAAACTACTTTTAATGATAATTTTTGAGAAATTAGTGGAAAACCCATTTAATAAACCAACAGCTAGCTCATATACTGCTCTGTAATTGAGGTTTAGTAGCATCACATGCTAGTAGCATCAAATGTTTTCCCTAAAATCAGTGCTGTGTGTAGTGGTCTTTTAAATAAAAGCTGTGACTTAAACTTTTCTCATGTTTCCAGAGAGGCTGACCGGGTCATTCTAACTGCCTGTCAGCAGCAAGGGGCCAATCAGAGTACCTTTCAGGCTGTTTCAGCGGAGCTTGGCAACAAAACTGCCAGTGAAGTACTAAACCCTTCTCTGACTGTGATTTCACACTTTAATGAGTACATATAATGAATAATTTCAGGTTGGAGTTTTGACCTAGCATCAGGAACACCTCTCTCCACATTTATACTTAAAATAAATACTGTGATGCTTCACAAATGCAGCCATATCCCACAGAGCATACCCAGTTGTTAAGTACCTTTACTGTCTCTGTAGGTTTCTAAAAGGTTTCGGGACCTGATGCGTTTGTTCCACACTTCAGCTCGCCAGGCCAGCTCAGAGGATGAGGGCACTGAACACCAATCAGCCACTGATGAGGAGCAGGACTAATATAATGGCGGGCTGAAATACACCTTCAATAAACCAGCTGAAGACATTAATGATGTGGCTATGACGAGGCCCATGGATTCACATACTACTGCTGTATACCGTGAACTCGTTATGTATAACCTGCTGCTGCAGGGTATGTCAAGCCTGAAAATGAACATGCAGAGGTACAAAAACTGAAGCAATTCGTCACCAGCACAGTAAATGAGAATGGCAGCTGCTTGCTCCAAAATGTTGGAGAGACTTTTGCAAATAAAAGGTGCAACGCAGATGTACCACTGAACAAGGCCAGCTTAGATTTCTGTCTGTTCTTTGTCTCATTGTGGACAGATGAATTGTATATACTTGACTATAAGAGGGGGCTAGTCCCAATATGTACAGTATTTTTATATCAGGCTTTGATTTTTTTTTTATGTTTTCTTCTTCCTGTTCTTGTATGTTTCCTGAAAGTTTTCTTTCGTGAGAAGTAAGTACTTGCTAAAAGAAAATTATCTGGATGACAATAAAAGTCTTTGTATTAATGGATCTGATTTATGTTAAACTATATTGTGCCACATGAAACCTTGGGGCTGTATCATAGTTTGTGTTTATGCTTTAATTTCAGCATAAATTATACATTTTTTTCTGGTCTGTGTTAATACCACTTTCAGGTTTGGTTCCATTAAGACATTCGCAACCCATGTCACATATTTCTGCAATCTTTAAATGTCAGACATAAGAGACAAATATGTAGTTGTATAAATGTCTGTTGTGGTTATCTAGTTTTAATGAACAGATAATTTAGTATTTAAGTTAAAGGTGGGCAATGCAATATTTTATAATGATTGTGATAAACTTTTCAGAGCATATGGTGAAAAGTTGTAGGGCTCTGGCCTACTGCAAAGATAATTGTAAAGAGAGCGTAATTATTCCTGTTAGTTGGATTTAGTGCAGATTGAAAATAGATCAGTCTAAAAAGAAACAAAATATAGTGACCATCACACTTCAGCAACACAAAATATGACACACATTGTGTGTAATGATATCTTGTAATGTCTTTGTGTTTGCACATGATGAGTGTAGCCAAAGTATATAGAAATCTCAGAAAAAGTGATGGGAGTGATATTAAAAAAAAAAAAAAATCGGGTACCTAGCTATAATCACAGAAACAACTTTGAGAATCACATTATTAGGGAATTAAGAGGATTAATGCCTATTTTCAAGCTAATGTGTGGAGATGAGTTTAATAAGGTTATACACTGCATTTATTTAGCTGTTCTTCTAAGATGAGTATTTTATAAGGATTTCTCAGTCAGAGGTCAGGGAGGTTCTTATTGCCCAGTATTTCCTCTTGGCTTATGTTATCCAACTTTCTTAGAAATGTAATCATGGTCATCTGTTCCAAATGTTAGGTCTAAAACACTGATTTACACTATATGGACAAAAGTATTGGGACACCTGACAATTAAACCAACATTGACTTAAATGACATTGCATTCAAATAGATAGACTTCAATATTGAGTCGGTCCCCCCTTTGCAGCTATAACAGCTTCCACTCTTCTTGGAAGGCTTTCCACAAGATTTTGGAGTTTCTGTGGGAATTTGTGCCCATTCTTTCTGTAGAGCAGGGGTCACCAACATGGTGCCCCCAAGGACCACATGGGTAGCCCACAGACCTGTTCTAAAAATAGCACAACTCACCAGTGAGCGGCGTCTAACATTTAATTTTATCCTGTTGCTATTCTTCTTTAATCACATTTGCATTTAAATAGATTTGAAAATGACAATATCTAAAAAAAGCATTTAAAACATGTTTATTATACATGGAGTTTAGATAAAGTTTAGGTAAACTCTGTTCTAGTCTATCAAACTGGTAGCCCTTCGTATGGCTCAGTACCCACGAAGTAGCTCTCAGTTTTAAAAAGGTTGGAGACCCCTGGTGTAGAGCATTTATTAGGTGAGGCACTGATGTTGGATGAGAAGGCCTGGCAAGCAAGTCTCTGTTCCAGTACATCCCAAATGTGTTGGATAGGGTTGAGGTCAGGACTCTGTGCGGGCCAGTCAAGTTCTTCCACACCAAACTCATCCAACCATGTCTTTATGGAGCTTGCTTTGTGCACTGGGGCACAGTCATGCCAGAATAGTAAAGGTTCTTCCCTAAACTGTGTCCACTAAGTTGGAAGCATGGCATTGTCCAAAATGTCTTGGTATGCTGAAGCACTGGAAGTAAGGGGCCTATCTCAAACACTGAAGAACAGGAGTGTCCCAATACTTTTGTCCGTGTAGTCTGTGTTAATGGGCTTGTATTACAGTTTTTTTTACAATCATTTTCACACTTGTCTCAGTACCATGTCCACTTTTTCAAAACACTTCACACTGTCAACTTTACAAACATGCACCTGAGCATATCAGTTAACCTTTGGTGCAAAATGCACTAAAACCACAAAAACACTTCATACTTTACCCAAAAGTGACTCATGCTGCCATAACTATAGCACATGCACTCTCTCATAAGACGACTTTGTCACACGAAGTACAATGAATGAAAAAACACAACTTGAAGCACTGCAAAATGCATATGAATATATAATGTGGTGTTGTATCCTATATTTTCACGGTGTTTATTGCAAAAGAAAAGAGAAACATGACATTTCTGATAGTACACATTGTAATACAAACAAATAATACAGTAAATAAATTAATCTGTGCAATACACCAGAAAAACAAAAAAAACAAAAACATTACAACCACCTACTGAAAGTACATTACATTCAATACCAAAAAAAAACCAAATAGCAAACTTTCACTGTATACAGTCAAGTATACTGTTGACCTGGCCTAATCCATTCGGTCCTCTGCATTTGGCCATAAATTTTCATCGACATCACATCGAATATTTTCTCTTGCAATACACAGAGGAAAAATCTCTGAGTGCCTTATCCAGCGCTGGATGTGCTCCACATGGATGTCCATACACCCAGCAGCCATTGCGTCTAAAAGCGACATCTGATCATGTGGGCGATGGTCGTATACCTTCTATCTCCATGCAGAAAAAAAAAATCTTCAATGGGGTGGAGGAATGGAGAGTATGGTGGCAAGAATAATGACATCATCCTGGGATGGGCAGTGAAGCACTCTGTAACTTGGTGGGAATGATAAAAGGCCACATTGTCCCACACAATCACAAATACTGGTAAACTCTGCCTCTCTCTTTCTCTTGCTGCGGGAAGTTTCATACAGTTCATCAAGAAAAACAATAAGGTGTGCTGTATTGTATGGGCCAATGACGGCCTTCTGCAGCTGCAGTCCATCATTACATACTGCTGCACACATAGTAATGTTAACCCCCCTTTGGCCTGGAGCATCTGCAAGGTAACACAAGACACAGATGCCATAGCTTACTGTATTGTGCACAACAGACAAAAGAAAATGCCTGTGTGTTGGACTGTTCAGAATCACCATAGATACCATGACTTACCTGGACGTATTGATACCCGAGTTCCTTAACACGCTCAGAGTTCTTCTCAAATGGGACAGTGTACAATTGTTTCATCCTGATCTGGTGTTTCTGCAGCACTCGTGCAATAGTTGTAATGCTAACATTCTCAATATTTGAAAATATCTTGTTGTCTGCAATTATTTTGTCACATATTTATCTGAGCCTGATGCTATTGTTGGCAATGACCATCTCAGCTACTGAATCCTCCTGTTCAGGTGTTAATATTCTCCCCCTTCCCCCTTTTGGAGGTAAACGCTTTGTCTTGCAGTAGTGAGCCAAGACACCATGTCAAATTATATTACTATAGTACTGTACATGTATATGGACACATCAAAATATTGTATAGTAGCCTACCTGTTGGTTTGCCTGAAAATCCTCATTATTGATGCCACTGTGGATCTAGGCAAGTTTGGTTGTACCCTTAGACCTGCATCCCTGAGGGACAGACCACAATGTATCACATGGTCAATTATTGTGGCTCTGATTTCATCAGAAACAACTGTTCTGGCTCTTCCGCGTCGATGTCTCCTTCCTCTGCCTCTTGCTACATCCATTTTATTCACACTACTAGGTAAGGAATGCAAAAGGCAAGCCAAATATGGTTCCTTTTGTATATATGGTAATTGGACACAAACAGAAACACCTGGTTAGGTCTTTAGCTGAAATGGCAGTAAGGTGTTTTTCTACACTACCACTACAAGCTCATCCATCCGCTGAATTTTGGGTAAAAACTGTATGAATTTCACATGTGCAGATATTAAAAATACAGTAAACATCACTACTTTTGTACAGATGGTAACAAGACTGCAAATAAACTGAATGAACTTTCAGCTAAAATCAGAATAATCTGACTGACAATAATTCACAGTGCTTTTACTGTGGTCACACTTGCTGAAATTCAGCATACTTCCATCTAAAATGATTTCAATTTTGTTAGCTTTTGAACTGAAGTTAATTGTTTTGAACTGAGTATCCAAATGTCGGAAAAAATTGTTGGAATTGTACAGAGTTTCGCTGGTGGTGAATATTGTCGAGGCGTAAGACGTAAGAGATGTTTTGCAAGACGTTGTTACTGAATGCATATTGTATGAAAGCAATGCAAAAGTATTCTTAGTTTACATAGTCTATAGATATGGTGAATGTGTGATGTGTTTTGAAAAAGTGGACATGGTATTGAGACAAGTGTGAAAATGATTAAATTAGTGGGAGTGGGCGGGACTTACCCATGATTGGCATTCTAAGTCAGCCGCGTCAGCCAATCAGCGTGCGTCTTCGCAGCTACGCTCCTAACATTGAACTTCTAACTTGGGTAACTTGAGCTGGGCCGGCCAGAACTCTTCAGTAAGGAGTATTTGGAGTGAGCAAAGTCTTTTTAAAGACCTGTGTCTGTACTAGTAGCATGGCTTCGTTGCCTTTTGCTCTTCTGTGTCTTGGTGTCCTGCTGGAAGCCCCCCTGTCCGTGGAGGGCAGCGAGGTGCTGGAGTTGGGGGACTCTGATTTTGAGGTCCGTGCTGCTGCCCACGACACTCTGCTGGTGGAGTTTTTCGCTCCGTGGTACGAAAACCTTTCCTTTAAATGTGTTCTGCAGTGTAGGAGAGGATATAATAGTTTAGCTGTGTTTGGTAGATGCTTTTCCGATTAGTCATAGAACTGTAGGGACCTTAGCACGACCGTTCATACTGGTACAGCATGATTGGTGGGACAGAACTTGCAACAAGTTATTAACAATAGTGTAAATCCATTATATATATATATATATATATATATATATACACACACAC
>JBBPCZ010000007.1:9781608-9801763 GCA_037974445.1 Brycinus macrolepidotus
GACTGTGCCCCAGTGCACAAAGCAAGCCCCATAAAGACATGGTTGGATGAGTTCGGTGTGGAAGAACTTGACTGGCCGCACAGAACCCTGACCTCAGCCCCATCCAGCACCTTTAGGATGAACTGGAACAGAGACTGCGAGCCAGGCCTTCTCGTCCAACATCAGTGCCTGAACCAATAAATGCTCTACAGAATGAATGGGCACAAATTCCCACAGAAACACTCCAAAATCTTGTGGGAATTCTTCCAAGAAGAGTGGAAGCTTTTATAGCTGCAAAGCGGGACCAACTCCGTCATTTTAAAGTCTGTGTATTTGAATGCAATGTCGTTGAGCCCATGTTGGTGTAGTGGTCAAGCGTCTCAATACTTTTGTCCGTATAGTGTGTTTATTTATTTTTCAAACATTTTCAAATGCACTTCATTAATACACTTCAGCATTTCATTAATACATGTGTTTTTTTTTCAAATGGGAACTGTTAATATGCCGCTTATTTAACTTTACATAGTGTTTTTTTGGGCCCAAAATATTTGTTGCTGATTTTAAAAGGAATTAGATATTCACCGCTTTTTTGTTGAACAAGTGAAGGCTTTGTAGCATCACAGATGGACGGTTGGACAGTGCAAGTTCCCTTGTATGGTTTCCTGCCCTGTGGGTTCATGAAATGGAGATTAATGCAGTGGGTTTGGCTCCATGTTCTGACAAGTAAGCTTTGTTGCTCAAAGTCTCCTTTCTCCTCTGTGCACACAGGTGTGGTCACTGTCAGAGGTTAGCACCTGAATATGAAGCTGCTGCCACCAGGCTGAAGGGGACAGTGTCGCTGGCAAAAGTAAGCACAATAATGAATTTAATGCCCTTACCAGCTGGTTATGTCTGCTCTAGGATTATCCTGCATTTACACTTTGTATCCAAAAGTATCTAGACAGCCCCTCTAATTAGTGAATTAATCTACTTTGGCTCCATTGCTGGCACAGGCATTCAGTTTTGCAGTTTGAATAATCTCCATAGGAAAGCACTACCAATAGAATAGAGGAGCTCTGGAGCAGCTGCTCATAAGCCTAAAGTCACTATGTCCCATACAAACTGCTGGCTATAGGGGTATAAAACCCACAGTTTTGGGTTGTGGAGCAGTGGAACTGACTTCTCTGGAATACTAGAGCGCCTTCAAATACTTTTGGACGAGTTGCAGTGGCATTTGAATGCAGGCGTCTACAAATTTTTGGACATATAGTGTATGTAGATTTTATTCAGAGACTTTGGTTAATGCAGTATTAAGTGGTTATGTTTTTAGAAACACAGTGGAAAGCAGAAGTTACATGCTGTTTCTTATGATCAGGTTGACTGCACTGTCAGCTCTGAGACATGTGGGAGGTTTGGGGTGAATGGATATCCCACTCTGAAAGTCTTCCGTAACGGCGAGGAGGCTTCTTCATACGATGGTCCCCGGACGGCAGGTGTGTATTGCTTCCTCTGTATCTAGATCTTTGATAAATCTGTGAGCTTTTTCTCATTGTGTATGATATGTTTTTGGTGTGCTTTTGACTTTATAGATGGAATTGTGAGCTATATGAAGAGGCAGGCTGGACCAAGCTCTGTTCCTCTGCACAGCGAGGCTGATTTGGATTCCTTCATACACACTTTTGATGCCAGCATAGTGGGTAAGTTGTGAACATGTTTTTGAAAAAGTAGGAAGTGTAGAAAATATCAAGGTTTTGGAGACTGGAATACACTAATCTACATATTTTTTACAAAAATTGTTGCAGACATCTTGGCACTAGAGCTTGATTCTAGTATGTTAAATTCAGTTTTGATAATCTGAGCACTATGACTGAAGCTTTGGACAGAATGAGAACTCCTATGGCGAAAATACTTGTTTCTGTCAGATCACAGTTCATTTTGATCCCACGATATCACTGCCTGAGAGGCATAAGTATCCCCTTTTTTTCCACTCGTATTACATTTTTAGCCTAGCAATGGGCTCCAGCATATAGACCATTTAATGGACACTTTTATTCTTTGCAAAATATCAGTACACTGTTTTGGTAATCAGTATTGGGTCATTGTCACAAATGACCCAATACTGGTGTAATCACAATAATACATTTGAGGTCATGTTTTGTTGTGAGATATAGGAGCTTGTGCATTGTTGGAAAAACAAAATCCCCTCCTGGACCAAGGAGTACTGTGATTCTATTCGTTCTTTTGCTATTTCAGCTCCATCGTTTCACACCTTTCCGTGACTGTGGGTAAAGTGCAGCAACTCACCGTCATCCTCTGCTGTCAGGCATATTAGCCATTTAGATTCTCTTGCAGCAGCAGTAAGAGTGATGCTTACAGATTTGGGTCAAGCTTAAATGACAGATAGTTCTTCCTTTTCTGTCCTGTCCCTGTATGTCAGGCTTTTTCTCAGGAGCTGACAGTGAGCAGCTTGCTGAGTTTCTAAAGGCCTCCAGTGCTTTGAGGGACAGCTACCGATTCGCCCATACCACAGTTCAGGGAATGGGACTGAAATACGGCGTAGACACAGAGTATGTGGAGGAGGGCTGTGCAGTGGTTTAACTAATAATAAGGAACTAGCGATAGTTTGAAATACTGTTATTACTGATATTAATGGTTGATATTGTCATAAAAATCTTCCTTATTTAGTTGGTTGTGCATTTTGTGAACATTTTTATTAAAAACATTTTTTGCTTTCTTAAATTCATCCAGGGGTGTCCTGCTGTTTCGGCCTCCACACCTGAACAACAAGTTTGAGGAGAGTGTGGTGAAGTTTACCGAATCTATCTTGACCTCTTCACTCCGTACATTCCTCAGGGACAAGATGCGAGTTGTATTTCTTGTACCATTTGGGTTTGATTTAGTTGACCTCTCTAAGTGTTAAAGACATTTCAAAGTGTTTCAGGGCCAGTGCTATGCTATATCATTTGTATACAAATTGATAATTTACTTATTTGTTACAGATGCCTACTGTCAACAATGCACCCTTTAGTGTTATTGATTGTGCTTTTTGTTCTCTTTACTCAGTTTCGGCCTGTGCCCTCATTTAAACTCAGAAAACAGAGATAGTTTGAGGGCAAGAGATCTGCTGACGGCTTATTATGATGTTGATTACGTGCGGAATCCAAAGGGTACAAATTACTGGAGGAACAGGTGAGGGCTTAAATCATCTGCAAGACTGTTGCTGTTACACAGAAGGCAAGAAAATGTAAATTGTAAATTAAATGAAAGGCATTCTGTCTTTAATGAATTTCTGGGATGTCAGTTGTTTTGGACAGCCAGATTCTAATACTGATATGATTGGAAAGTGCTAGGTTTTGATATTCATTCATAAGTTTCAACGCAAGTTTGTATTTTTAACTTCCTTATTCTCAGGGTGATGAAAGTGGCCACTCAGTTTCAGTCGCGTGGGCTGAGTTTTGCTGTGGCAGACCGGGAAGAGTTCAAGGAGGAGCTGGAGGAGGAGTTTGGGCTGGGTCTTTCTGATGGAGGAGAACTGCCCATCATCACCATCAGGACCAGAGCAGGACACAAGTACAGCATGCAGGAGGAATTCACGTACGAACGAAAAAACCTCTCTGACTAATTGGAGGAAAACTGTAATGAAACAAAAGGATAGTAGGTAGGATTAGTCCATGGTATTTTAATTTGCCAATAGAGATTATAGATTATTTGAAGGTAAGATTACTATTGTTATGACCTATTGGCAGCTGTGGTGTGAAAGGTATTAATACTCAGGTTTCTGTCCAGCTGTCAGATTAATTCAACTAAATAACTGATATGTCACCAAATATGTTCCCTTCAACTCTGTACTTTTTATCACTTTTGTGTTCGTTACAGGAGAGATGGTAAATCTCTAGAGAGGTTCCTGGAAGATTATTTTGCCAGTCGGTTGAAGAGATATGTGAAGTCAGAGCCTGTCCCAGAGTCTAATGATGGCCCGGTCAAAGTGTGTACACACCTAGAAACACCATTTTCCCCGTGGTGCTGTATTGATACACAATTGACATTAACACTCGGTGTTCATAAATTGGTGTATTTGATAAATGTAATGCTTTGGACATTGTTTAACTCCACAGGTTGTGGTAGCGGACACATTTGAGGAGATTGTGAACAGTCCAGAGAAAGATGTGCTGGTGGAGTTTTACGCTCCATGGTGTGGTCACTGTAAGAATTTAGAGCCCAAATATACTGAGCTTGGAGAAAAGGTATTTAAGGGGGGTGGTCAAAAACGTGGTTTGACTTCAGTGATCTGCCTAGTGATTAATGTGTATCACTCCCTCTCTTGTATTGTGTTGATGTGATGTGTCTCAGCTGTCTAATGATCCCAACATAGTCATTGCTAAGATGGATGCCACGGCCAATGATGTTCCTGAAAACTATGACGTACAAGGGTAAACGTTTTTCTGCATGTGAAAGCTTTGCTTATTTCTTCAGTTATGTTCTTAGCTTATACTGATTTATCATATTAATCCTATTTTCTTTTGTTTTAGGTTTCCAACTATTTACTTTGCACCTGCTGGGCAAAAAGACCAGCCAAGGCAATATGAGGTAAAGATGTTAAACAGAGATGATTGAAGAGAGTAGTTGTCAGTGCAGTTCAAGTTAGAAGTCTGCCCAGGTTGTTTCACTACTAAATATGGGTAAAAACGTTCTAGTTGAATACTACAAAGTATGTATGATTATACAGTCATGTGACAGATGATAGCGGTAATAAGTTGTGTGTGACAGTGTATTGAACATGTAAATAACTTGCTTTCATAAGCATGATTACTCCATGCTCAGATTGCTGCCTTTTAATTATTGTGTAGAGTTCTAATCCTTCAGCTTGACAGATATTTGTCATAATATGCTTAATTAAACCTCCACTAACAGTATAATTATTCATATTTATTACTTTCATTGTTCATATTTCTCTCCTAAGGGTGGACGTGAGGTTAATGACTTCATCAGCTATTTAAAGAAAGAGGCTACCAGACCTCTCGTCTTAAGCAACTCAAGAGAGGACCTGTGAATTTGACCAAATCACCATGAAAACGACAAGCGTCCAGAAGATGGATATTTAACCTGGCTGATAGTCTGGGCTCAGTGGATGACCCAAGGGTGTAATTTTGGCCTAAAACCAGCGCTGAATATACAGTACCTCCATGGAATATTCACCACCACCTACAGTGTTAAAACTGACATTAAGATGATGTTCATTGTGATTTTTACCAAAAAAGACATTTGTTGGTTGCATAGTAATTATCCCCCTTTGTAAAACCAGTTTTGGATGCAACTACAGCTGCAGTTCTTTTGAGACATGTGTCAGCTTTGCACGACTAGATCCTTATACTTTGGGCCACTCTTGGCGAAATTGTTCAAGTTCAGTCAAATTGGGTGATAACACAGATTATCAGTCTAAAACATTCAGGTTCTTGGTTTTGAATGACTCCAGTGTAGCTTTGTCAGTATGCTTGGGGTTGATGTCTGAATCAAACAGCTCTTTTCCAATAATTATTCTATATTTGACTTTATCCATCTTGTTCTCAACCCTGTTCAGTTTTGCTGTCCTTGCCAAGGAAAATCAGCCCCCCAAGACGAAGACGATCCTGCCACCACTATGCATCACTGCGGGGAGAATGTTTTAAGGGAGATGAGCAGTGCCTAAAGTACACAGTTGCACAAAGGCCATAAAGTTAAATTTAGGCCTCATCAGACCAGAGAACCCTTATCCACATGTTTACAGAGTCCTTTGGGAAACTCATACATTTTATCTGGTTGTCCTTGAACAGTTTTCCCCTCAACTGTGCTGTGCATCTTCCCAGCTCCTTCAGTGTTACCATTAACCTCTTGGTTGCATCTCTGACCAATATCCAGTCTTTATCCAGTCACTAAAAGTTTTGATGGACAGCCTCTTCTAGGCAGAACTGTGGTTGTGCCATATTCTTTCAGTTCTTAATAACAGATTTAATCATGTGTTGTGGGATGTTACTATGGAGTTTTTTATTCCGTCTTCGTGACATTTGTTGGTACATCTTCTAAGAATCTGTGGGACCCTCCAGAAACAGGTGTATTTATATTGACATCACATGGCACTTTCATTGAACACAAATGGACTCAGCTCAACTAATTACTTCTGATGCAAGTTGGTTGCACGGTAGCGGAAGTGAATACTTGTGCGATCACAACTTTTACATGTTTATTATTTGTAATAAATTTTGCTAACTACATTTTGAAAATACTGATAAACATAAAAGGGAAGGGAGGTAAATACTTTCTGGAGGCAGTTTACTAGGTTCTGAGAATTAATGTTTAAATGACATGGGGTTTGGATACATTTATTGTCAGAGTTTTATTAAGCTATTTTTGAACTAGTCTTTACATTTTTGTTTGCATTGGTCTAAATGCAATGACTTCTCTCACTGTTGAGCCTGTCCAATAGTATTTTAATATGAGTTAAATCTCTTTTAATTGAAAGAAAAGTATTTTCTTCCATTTATACACTAAGAAGATGATCCAACAGTGTAGTGAACAGTGCATTTCTCTTAATTGATGATAACTGTAGATGGCTCATAATGAGACTAGTACTTTTAGCAGTAACATATTCTGAGTTTTTAACTAAAGAGGCTGAATCCAATGACCAGAAGTGCCCCTTTGGGGAAAAAAAAACATTAGTGGTGTGTGATAATACCTAAAATATTAGTATCAGTCAAACAGCAAGATCTGAGTTTTTATAATAGCAATTCCTTCATAATTTACATAATTTCAGATTTCCTACCAACATTGTCTTCATTTTTTTCATCTAAAGCTGAAAGATCAAGCCATTGCCTGTTAACTGTTTTAGCTGCTCACTGAGTGTCAGTAGTTTGTCATTTTTCCCCATGTGCTCAATTTACAGTCTTACAGTTTTTAACATTATTTAAACATTGTTAGCAACAAATTAAGTATTAGAATGATCTAATAATGTGTATAAGCAACAGAATAATGCAGATCCTGTGCTCTACACTGTACATTAGTATGTTTAAAAAGAGTTTGAACAACAGATCTGTAGATCTGAAAGGCCTTAAAACGATCTCAGACGAATGTGTTTCATTGCTGAAATGTATTGTGGAGAATTCAGCAGCTTAAGCGGAACTGGTGGGACTAATGCACTACCTCATCTGTCCTGAATGCTGTACTGTTCTTGGTGGAGTTCTTATCAAACAAAATAAAAAACAGACACCCTAATTTATCTAGTATCTCTTTTTTATGAATGTGTCATTTAATCTAATGACCTGATTACTCATCAGGGTTGCTATTTCTCTTGAGGACAATGGTAAGACCTGAACGTTTACCTCACACCTGAATAGTCTGAAAACATACTGTGATTTCATACACTGTATGAACAAAAGTATCCATTAAACCAACAGGGACTTCATTGACATTTCATTCAAATACATAGACTTTAACATGAAGTTGGTCCCCCTTTGCAGCTATAACAGCTTCCACTCTTCTTGGAAGGCTTTCCACAAGATTTTGGAGTTTCTGTGGGAATTTGTGCCCATTGGACGTTGTCCAAAATGTCTGAAGCATTAAGATTGCCCTTCACGGGAAGTAAGGGGCCTAGCCCAAACCCTATCTATCTATCGATCTATCTGTCCGTCTGTCTCTTTCTCTATCATTCCATCCATCCATCTATCTGTCCGTCCGTCTGTCCGTCCACCCACCCATCCATCTGCTTATCTATTTATCTATCTATTTATCTATCTATCTACCTATGTAGCTGTCTATCTATCTATCTGCCTATCTATTTATCTGTCTGTCTGTCTATCTATCTATCTGTCTGTCTGTCTGTCTGTCGATCTATCTATCTATCTGGGAGTAAGGGGGCCTAGCTCAAACCCTGAAAAACAGGTATGTCCCAATACTTTTGTACATATAGTGTATATCTCTTGAGAACAATGGTACAACCTGAACACAGTGGTTCACTTGACACCTGAATATTCTGAAGACACACCTTGACTCCATTTGTACCGTTAGGAAACTTCCCTTAGTGCATCAGACCGAAATTTCTGGTATGTTCATCTTAACCCCACCTTCAGAACGACACTTCCACAGGCTTTCTTCACTATGTCCCGCCCACACGCGCTCAGATCCATAATGTGATTGGTCGAGAGGATGTTCGTCAAACCCTTTCAGTCCCTGATTGGTCCAGACTGTTGTCGAGTCTCCGGCCCCGCACCGGCTGGGCTCTCTTCTTCTCCTAGCGTGAGGATTTGGGTGCCGGCTAACAAAACCACGCTGCAAACATGATGGGCCGACCGGTTCTCGTGCTGAGTGAGAACCCCTGGTTTTGATTGTTAAAATGTGTACAGCGATATCTGTAACACTAGCGATGTCCAAGTCCCCCGAACGTTGCCACTTTGTAGTCTTTTTCTTGTGTAATATCAAGTGATGCTAACAGGCTAACTTGGGCATGGCATGGTCACCCGGCTAATACAGCTTAGCTTAGCTTAGCTTAGTTTAGCCTAGCCTAGCGTTGCCTTGTTAACCTGTCACTCTGTGAATATTCACTTATGTAATTTATAGAAGTGTTTAATTCAATGGACTTGCTGTGCCTACTGGCTGCTAATTACGTTTTTAAAGTATATCCCTCTTTTTCTGTTAGCCAGACTCAACATTACCTTTCAAAATGTGATGTTTTGTGTGAGTTCCTGTCTAAAAACACATAAAACTATGATTTCAAAACCTTGCTCAGGTCTAATTGAGAAAATCAGCAGACTAAGGTTTTATGGTGTTATGAGTGATGTTTTAGTTTGCTGGTTAGTGGGATGTAACTTCTGCATCTCTCCCTTACTGACTGTAGACACTAAAAGTCAATTACCCTTTCTGCGCTATAGCTAAGTTGAAATCTCTTGTAATCTGTCTTATCCTTTTTGTTTTCTTAGGTCAAAATATGAAAAGAGAGTCTGGAAGGAAGGTCCAGACTGGAAATATTAATGCAGCTAAGGTAGGTGTCTCATTTATGACTCATTCATTCATATCGCTTCACATACCAACTGTTGCAGTTAATGTGTGATCTTACTGTCTTGTTTGATGGTTTCAGACTATTGCAGATGTAATCAGGACATGTCTGGGACCAAGAGCTATGATGAAGGTGTGTGCGTTTGTTTGTGGCACAGACCACCACACCCTTTCCAATTCTGTTGTTGTATCACTATTTAATCTAGCAGATTAGTTTCAGTTTGGTTCAGTGCTCAGATTGAAGGAAATCTTGTTCGTCCAACCCTTTTTACTGTGTGTGTAGGGTTAAGGTTCTTAATGATGATGGTGCATCAGAGGGTCTAAATAATGCGCCTCTTTTGTGCAGATGCTGCTCGACCCTATGGGAGGCATCGTCATGACCAATGACGGCAACGCTATTCTGAGAGAGGTATTTCGGGACTCTGAGGGGTTTTGGGTTTTTGAGTTATGTTTTACCAACAGCATTGTCCAACTGTCGCTATATTGTCGCTGTCTGTAGATCCAAGTGCAGCATCCAGCAGCCAAGTCAATGATTGAAATTAGCCGCACCCAAGATGAGGAGGTGGGAGATGGTACTACCTCTGTCATCATCCTGGGTGAGTGTGCATCTATGGTCACCTCTGTGTTATGTGAATATGGTGTCAGATTCTTGAAGTAGAGGATGCTTATGGATCTCTAATGCAATAACATTTAAAGGAGTGTTTGAAAGTATCAGTGCCATCACAGTACAACAAGAGATGATGTTTGTGTGTAGCTGGAGAGATGCTTTCAGTGGCGGAGCAGTTTCTGGAACAGCAGATGCATCCTACTGTGGTGATTAGTGCTTACAGGCAGGCTTTGGATGACATGCTGAGCATGCTCAAAGACATCAGGTAGTGTCACTTTCCACACAAGCTAAATCGAATGCAATTGTAATTATTAATTAAGATGTATAGGAATTACTCATTTATTGTGAAGTTGCACCACCCTGCATAGAAATAGGCATGCCAGGCTGTTTGATGGGTACGTGCATGCAGGCTCTGGATGATCCATTAAGTAAGCTCAAAGTGTCACTGTCCTGCAGCACACCTGTCGACCCAAATGACCGGGACATGATGCTGAAGATCATCAACTCGGCCATCAACACCAAGGCTCTGAGCCGCTGGTCAAGCCTGGCGTGTAACATCGCTTTGGATGCAGTACGCACTGTAGAACTTGAGGAAAATGGCCGCAAGGAGATCGATATTAAAAAGTACGCCAAGGTGGAAAAGGTAGGACTCGCCTATTGGATTTTGTCTAGTTCAGTAAGGGTTTCTGAGATAATATTTGAATGGTATATAATCCAGAAAATATTTAAATTTGAAAGGAGCTGAATACATGTACAAGGTATTGTAAGGTTATGTCATTTTCTTGTTACTGGCTGGGAAAAGAAGCTGATGCCAGCAGTTTTGTAAAGCATTTAAATCCAGTCTGTTTTCTTGATGGAATTGTCAGGAGTGGAATCATTTATTCCAATGAAAAATATAATGCCGTGTAAACAATCTCCTGTTACCAGTGTTTGACTAAGTGAAGGTTTACAGAAGTCTAAATAAACAGATATTGGATGTGATGATGCATTGATTCTGGAGTACTGCATAGGAGTTTAGAAGTAGTTTTAAACACTTCACCTGCTCCTAAAGGGCAGGGTTTCAATTCAGTGATGTAGCCCTAACTAAAATTATTACAGTGATCAAATGATTGTTGTTTGTGGGTAGGTGCCCGGTGGGATTATTGAAGATTCATGTGTGCTAAAGGGAGTGATGTTGAATAAGGACGTAACACACCCACGCATGCGCCGCCTCATCAAAAACCCTCGAATTGTACTCCTTGACTGCTCCCTAGAGTACAAGAAGGGTGAGAGCCAGGTAAGAATGACCAACAAAGACACGTTCAGATTAAGTTAATGATACTCTGGGGATACACTGTAACAAATATTTTTACGGATCGAGTTGCTCCCGTAATGGGTAGGGCAGGTGTGGGTTGTCAAAAAACAAACAAACAAACAAACAAACAAAAAATCCTGACCCACACATCACTATGACACATGGTGCTTTCAGCAGGAGTTTATGCTCAAAGAAAAACTCACCTTATCAGTGGGGAATTCAGCTGATGCTTTGCTGTGGATTTCTAATTTAAATATGCATCAGCTACACATTGTAGTAGAAAAACTGTACAACCAAAGTCTTATGTCATTCAGGGTAAAGCGCTTTTCTTCATTGTAAACTTTTAATCTTCTTAGACGGATATAGAAATCACTCGCGAGGAAGATTTTGCAAAAATCCTGCAGATGGAGGAAGAATACATCCAGCAGATCTGTGAAGACATCATCCGCCTTAAACCAGACCTGATCTTTACTGAGAAAGGAATCTCAGGTACACATGTGCACCCATACTCACCAACAAGTTCATGCACTATAAACCTACTATTTGAAAACTGACCTATATGTTACTATAGCAGCTCTGTCTCCAAATAAAAGGTGCTACATCCAGTTCTAAATATATTTTAGAAAATGTAATAAGTTACTGTCTGGGTTATTGCCTGTTCCCTTAACTCATAATGATTCTTATTAGATCTTGCTCAGCACTATTTGATGAAAGCCAACGTCACTGCTATCCGTCGCGTCAGAAAGACAGACAACAACCGCATTGCCAGGTATGAATGCAGGAGTGCATCTGATTTTGACCATTTTTTCCTGTTCTCCATTCATCTCTCAAGTGTTATCATCTTTGCATACATTTTTCCCTCCTCTCTCCCTTTCTCAGAGCCTGTGGTGCTCGCATTGCCAGTAGGGCAGATGAGTTACGTGAGGAAGATGTGGGAACAGGAGCGGGCTTGTTTGAGGTGAAGAAGATTGGCGATGAGTATTTTACCTTCGTCACGGAGTGCAAAGATCCCAAAGCCTGCACCATCTTGCTTAGAGGAGCCAGCAAGGAGATACTGGCGGTAAGAGACAAGGGCTAAATGACAGGGTGAAAAATCTGTTTCCGAGTAACTGTGTTCCTCTTCCCCAGTGACGATTTCTTTTAGGCTAAACTTGTTTCTGACAACAAGCAGAACGTAATTATCATTGAATGACATACAAATATGCATTAGAAACACAGAATATTAACCTTTAGATCTCTGAGGGTATCTTTCCACTTCATGCATTACTTATATAATATATAACGCCTTAAACAAAGTGTATTGTACGTGTGTCTCATCCTTTTTTTTCCAGCACAACCCAGCCAATATGATAAAAAGATTATTTTTATAATTTAACTATTTGGACACAAAAAAAGAAAATCTGTTAAAATGTTCTCTCATTTTTACTGTAAAAATCCACAAACATACATATTAAAGCTTTTGGAAATCTTTGCCTTAAACACAACTTATTTTAGTATGTTGAAAAAAATGTTTAAAAGCTGAACTATGCACAAATATTTACAATCACAAGCAAGTCTGTCCCAGGCTTACTTACACACAGTGTTAAGTCTATGGTGCTTTAGAACAGTCATAAGTGCCACAGCCCTACCCTCACACACGAACACGTACTTGGACATTTCACACCATGCTTTTTAATAAAAAGTTATTTTGACTTTTAAACGACACCATTCTCTGGTACTTCCCGACATATGATCTTGAACAAAGCTTCTTGTAACGTCTGAAGCTTTGACGTGCTGGTGCTTCAATTGGTTTCTGAGGGTTAATAGGATTTTGTGTGTGTGTTTGTGTGTGTGTTCTTTTGTAGGAGGTGGAGCGCAACCTGCAGGACGCAATGCAAGTATGTCGTAATGTGCTGTTGGACCCGTACCTGCTGCCAGGTGGTGGTGCTGTGGAGATGGCTGTGTCCCACAGGCTGACAGAGCGCTCGCGAGCCCTGACTGGCGTGGAGCAGTGGCCTTACCGAGCTGTGGCCCAAGCCTTGGAGGTTATTCCCCGTACCCTCATCCAGAATTGCGGTGCCTCTACCATCCGTGTGCTCACGTCTCTTAGGGTCAGTATTGTCTGTATGTGTGGCACCAACAGCCTCAACTACCTTTGTCTTTAAACTTTAAACTTAAAGACAGGACATAAACACTTCTGCTCAATAGTTCGGAATCAGAAGCCATCTGTAGTTTTTAATGGTGGCCTGAAAGTTAGTCACTAATTAATGAAATGCCTACAAACTGTCTGATCCCGTGCTGCTGCTATTACTGCAACTGTCATTTAAATACAGCCTTTCAATGAAAATAGTTGACTGTCTTGATAAAATGAGATCTTTACAGCCATGCTGTGAAATGTGTATCACTGAAGTACACTGTCAAGTTTTGGCGCTCCGGTCAATTTGTTACTGTCTCTAAGTGAGTAGAACATGAACATTTCCAAAAGGCACTCATGTGCAGGTTTTAAGATTTTAAGCAAGATTGGTGTAATGGTATATTTTTGCTCGTTCTTCCTTGCAGAAGGCATCTGGTTCTGAGAGATTTTGGGCCGTCTTGCATGCACAGCTCTTGAGGTGTCTCCACAGATTTTTGATGATTAGATCAGGGGACTGTGAGGGCCACAGCAAAACCTTCAGCTTGCGCCTCCATTGTGGATTTTAACTTGGTCATTATCCTGATCATTATACTGTTATAGAAGACATCTTTCAGCTTTTTTTTACAGGCCGTGTCGCATTTGCTTCCAGAATTTGCTGGTATTTAATTGAACGGACTTGTCCTTCTACCAGTGAAATATTACCCACGCCACAGGCCAGGCATGCATGAAGAGCGCAATCAGTGTTTTTTTTTTTTTTTTTTGTTTGTTTGTTTTTGTTTTTGTTTTTTCCTCCAGACATGCCTTTGCTCATTGTGACCAAAAAGTAATTTTAACCTCATCAATCCACAGGCCTTATTTTGAAAATACATCAGGCTTTTTTAGATTTGTGCAAGTGTAGCTGCTGTAGAACAGTGCATTCTAGAGTGTGATCAATTTTCATAAAGGTCTTTTGCAGTCAAAATCTTTCTAGAAATTCTATGAGATCTCCCAGGCCTCAACTTCTCAACTGAGCTCCACCATTCCTGTTAACTGCCCTTTCTTAAATACAGTACAGACTGAGGAAACGGCTGAATGAAAATGCTTGGCTATCTTTTATAGCCTTCTGCTTTGTGGGCATTGATTATTGTTATATTTAGAGTGCTAGACAGCTGCATAGAGGAGCCCATGGCTGCTGATTGTTGGGACAAGCTTTGAAATTTGCATCACCTGGCCCTTCCTAACAATGACTGAACAAGCCACAGCCCTAGCACACTATTTAAGGTCTGAGAGGTCTTTCCTTTTTTTTTTTCCTCTATAAAATTGTACAAAACAAAAATACACAAATCTCACTAATTATTAGTTCATCATCTCACTTAACTGTTTACAGTATCAAATTTTGAACAGGGTGCCCAAACTTTTGTATGCTACTGTACAAGCCAAACAGCTGATATCTGCAGTACCAGTAATATAACCAGTTATATTATATATACACTTTAGCACTAAAAAACCACTTTGGCAGACCCCACTGGACCATGCTTTTGAGCGACATATGGGTAAATGGGCAAGCTGCAAACTAACAAGTTACAGCAAAGCCTTCACTCTAACAAGAATCCATGAGCTGTATGAACCAGGTCAAGAGGCTGCAGTCGTCTAGTTGACTGGATACAGACACTATGGAAATCATAGGATTTTCATGGTCAGTTCGTGTGAAACCTGCTTTTACATGTTGAAAACATAGGTATTGAATTACTGAAGGTAATAAATACATTCTAGTAAAGCTGTCATTGCTCACAGCTGTAGCAAAATGCACTCTGCTTTTTAAATGGAATAAATCTTTCTTTAGGGTCTAATTTGGGCAAATAAAGCAAATATGATTATAGCATTTGACTACACAAAGGAATGTGTTTTTAAATGATGAAAAATTTGATTTTAATTGACAGTCTTCTTTGTACTTTATTGAGCAAGAATGTACAGTGTAAATTTAAATAGAAACTAGGTGCCAAACTGTGTTTCTAGATATTCTATTTTTAGGTATTCTTAGAACGGACATTATTACATATGCTGTGTATACGTATTTATAGGAGTGTCTGTCTGAAGATGTCATTACCTACAGCTGTATTCATCGTTCTAAAAGTCATTTTTCCCTTCTTATATGCGCCTGCAGCACCGTTTTAAAAATATTTGTTTTGGAAAACATTGATTGCAGTAATGTATGTGTATGCCTCAAAGACCATTTCTTAAACCTATTTCTGTCATCCTCTCTGCTCTGCTAGTCTGTGGGCTTTATGTGTCAAAATAAACCACATGGTGTTTCTGCTCGCTTTTGCAGGCGAAGCACACTCAGGAGGGCAGCACCTCATGGGGAGTGAATGGAGAGACAGGCACTCTAGCAGACATGGTGGAACTGGGCATCTGGGAGCCACTGGCTGTCAAAGCTCAGACATACAAGACTGCAGTGGAGGTACACACTCAAAAGACATCTGTCCCTTCTCTCATTCTCATATACTCTCTAATCCACTGTAATTATAGGATCTGTGTTTCTGTTGTCTCATCACTGTGCTATTGCCGCTTAGTCCACTGTTTAAACCAGTATTCTTGCACTCCATTTCATTTTTCCTGCAAACCTCTGCCAGCTCACACTCCCACACTTTGCTTATGCAGCCTCAGCAACACTCACCCATAAGAAAACTGTCTTACATTTAATAATCCCTCAATACTCCCACACTGAATTTAGAGCCCTATTCTCTCTGCCTCTCTCTTCCCCTATTCTTATACCAGATACTCTTCTACCATCATTACCAAGCTCTGCCGTCTAATAAGACTTTTCTTTCTCTGTAGACGGCCATCCTGCTCCTGCGTATTGATGACATTGTGTCTGGGCACAAGAAGAAGGGAGAGAAAGGAGAAGAGACAGGAGGACCGGGAGCTGAGTAGATCGATGTGAAGAAAATATGAAGGAGTAAAAACATGGGAGTAAAACACAAGATCTGAGACAAGAATGTCTAGAGTAGTTAACGCTGGTTTCCAATGGACTGTTCTCCAAAATCACAACAGTGTATGGCTTTTATTCTATCATTAGGCCTTGCTTACATAAAGCTGCACTTGGCTCTTTTTGTTTTATGCCCCTTTGTGAGTAAAAAATTAAACATTTAGATTTGTGTGTTAACACCCGAATGTGTAAATCTACTCTGATGATTCACTTCGTCTACTGGGTTTGTTACCTATTATTTGCTACTGGTGATAAATTTCAATATCTAAGCATAGAGTGTCATGGTTGTTCCTGGGGATAAAATCTGTTCAGGCCTGATGAGCTTGTCAGGTTTTTATGTTCCACTGTTTCTGTTTATTAAGAGAAGTAGCCCAGACTCACCACAATGTGTGATCAATAACTTGGCACACAAAGAGTGTGGAGGAATATTGACTATATTTCTCCATAACTGGTTTAGAACACTGGATCACACATATATTTATGGATTTGGCAAGGAAGCTCCTTTAGTTTTGCATTACTTTTTTACTATCAAATTGTATTCATATTGGATTCCAGCATGAATACATTTCTAATGTGAAACAATAGAAGTACCTAAAATGAAAGATCAGCTTCCACCTGCTTTACAAAACTTGACAGTTCATCATTGAACTTGTTAAAATTGATCATCCATAAAAATGTTTATCACAAAATTTTACATACTATCCCAATCACAAAAACATCACAAACCTGTTGAAATTCTTAACAGTATGCACAACAATCTTGTGTAACAAAATGGGATCTATATTCTTTGGGCTGTTTTCTTTGTTAATGTGCCTTACAGCTTTGCTGAATTCTGTAACGATGCCACAGCCGAGAGCCAACTGGGATGAAAGGTGCACTTGCCTTACCAGATAGCCAAACATGCTCTCAGGTTTCAGTTAGACATGCCTCTGCTCTTGCCTGGCACAAAGGCTGATCAAATGATCTCCACAAAAATAACATCCATACTACTGGCTTTCAAGTTAATCCATTTGTCTTGAGAGATGATGTGGTATCCAGTGTAATGCTGGCACATGTGATGACGTAGATGGAATGGATCCGTGTGTTTTATTAGACTTTACAAAGTTATCCTTGAGCTCTCTCACCAGTCTCTGGGTCAACACCACTGTCCAGCTCTGAAAAAGATGTGAAAAAAAAGCCCATTCACCACAGTATTCTGCCTTTTTGACTACAACCCTGGTAAAAAAAAAAAAAAAGTATTTAAGTACCACACTTAAACGATGTTCACCAGCTTTTTTACTTTGTAACAAAACATGACAAAATTTTAATATCTGATACATACCTCAAACAAATTACATTTTAATTATTTGCATATTTTTTTAAATAAGAATTATGGAATCACTCAATGTGGAGGACAAAAATATGGAATTGCCTTGTAATTTGCATTTCTAAAAGAAATACTGGCACAAGTCTAAAAAGGCAAATTACTCTGTGGTGTAAACAGACTTCAGCAGGCTGTTGGTCTTCGCTAAGTGAAAGGAAACACAGCCTCAACAAGAGAGTTGACGATTGAAACAATGGAAGGGATTATAAAAGTATTTCAAGACGGAAATCCAACACAGTCTAGCAAGCAATGTGGGTTGTTCCCAGGCAGCTGTGTCTAAAATTTGGTGCAAGTATAAACACAATGGGAAGGCCGTAAAAGAAAACCATAAGGGTAGACCAGGGAATACCTCAGAGTCAGAACGGAAAACATAAATCTATATGCCTTGAAAGTAGAAAATGCACAACAAAACAAAAGCCAGCACAACTATTTTGCCTTGATTACCTTGCTTTCATAATCACTGGAAGTCAAAACTGTAATTGAAAAAAACATTTTATGATTAATTGCACAGCCCCTCCCTAAACAGAAGAAAATAAGGTTACAGAGAGATAAAGAGAAGCAGCCATGTAGTATAGATGAGTGGATGAAAGTGATATTCAGTGATGAATCACAAATCTGCACTGTCCAAGGAGACCATGCTGGAACTTTTGTCTGGTGCTGTTCTAATGAAACATAACGACAACTGCCTGAAGAAAACGAGAAAATTTCCCCACTCTTTAATGATCTGCCATTGCATGTCAGGTAAAGAGCCAGGGGAGATGGCCATCAGTACCTCAACAGTGAGTGTGCACTGAGTATTTATACAGTTTTTTCAGCCAATTAACAGAAAATAAGTTTGATGATGATTGTCATTTTTCAGTATGATAATGCATCTCACCACAGAGCAGAGAGTGTTAAAGCTTTTTCTTCAGAAAAGGCAGATCAACTCAGTGACAAACAGTCCATGACAAAAGATGATCTGCCAACCTCTATTTAAGAAAGCTGGGACTATTTTGATGGAGAATACTGTTTTTCATTAATGCATTCCATGCCTCAAAGAATTCAGGCCTGAGGATCAACAGTACTAATTGATTTTTTGTTGTTGTTGATGATCCCATTATTTTTTCTTCCACACTTAGTGATTCTATAATTTATTGCCTCTGTTTGATCTGGAAAAATATGCAATTAACTAAAATAATATAGTGTAATTTGTTTGCGGTTTGAGGTATGTATGAAGCCAGAAAGTAAAACTAAACTTATTTTGTCTCATTTCTGTGATTTATTTATTTGCAATGAAGTAAAAAGGCTGGCTGAACATCCTTCAAATGTGGTGAGTCCATAATTTTGCCAGAGGTTGTACACCAGAAGACCTTAAAGAGTCTACACCATACACTAATTTGTGTATAATGTATGCCAGGTACACTTCAGCATGAACAGGTGCATTCTGTAGGTTTACTATTACTGACTCTATCCTCTGCTGCACAATTCATCAGCTCCCTTCTACCCATCCATCAGTGGCCAGGCACCACTATAGGACCACCACTCAGATACCGATGTGATGGTATGAGTGAATCAGGCTCCACATTGAGTGTAAGAGTGTTTTTATATCTGTGCTGCCCCTAGAATTAAGAGCTAACAAAAGATAAAAGTGAAAGTGAACCATATGTCATGTATGAACACACCACAGCACAAAACACAGTGTGATTAGTGTGAAATTTTTCCTACTGCATTTAAACTATTCACCAAGTGAAGCAGTAGGCAAGCAGCGACACAGCACAGGGGGACAGCGTGTGAGAATAGTACTTTGCTCAAGGGTACCTCAGTGGTGCCATTGACAGTCCTGGGATTCAAACCCACAACCTTCCAATCGCAGGGGCAGTTCCCTAACCACCAGGCCACCAGTTGCCCTTTTTCTTTTCTTAGTTATTTTTTTAATTGAAACTCTCAAGAGCTACCTTGATATACTCTCCACCTACCCATGCTGGGATCACTTGTTGACAGGCTGCTTTGGTGGAACCCCATGAGGTTGGAGGCTGAAGACACTGGCCCTGTGTATGAGCCTGCAGAGAAGCTGGAGAAGGGTGGTCCAGCGACAGATGGAGCCACCTCTGCATCCATGGCTGTTAAACAGTTGTAGAAAGAGTGTGTTACAGCACAAAAACAACTCAACTCTGGCCACGCTTACAGCTGCCTAGTGTATCTGTGTACCTGAATGATCCCCCTGCAGCTGGTGATGATGATTATGATGCTGATGATGATGATGCTGGTGATGATGGTGATGATGGTGCTGCTGGTCATGATGATGATGCTGCTGCTGCTGCTGGTGATGATGATGGTAGAAGGGCTGCACGTTCAGGGTCTGTGGATGAGTCTCAGCACTGTTTGCCAGGGCAGAAATGGTGGCCTGCGAGTTACCCCATCGCCTCCCTGCTGCCTCTGAACTGCTGGACACTTTAAACAGTGACGAAACACACCTGGTTACGTAACGCTGGATGACACAGCAGTCTCCTAATAACATAAGGGGTGAAGGCAGAATAAATATACAAAAAAAAATAAAAAATACAAATGAGTTTCTAAACTGGATTAAAAAGTGGAGGCCCATAAGCATTAAAGGTGTTAAAATGCGGCTGTCTGCTGTTCCTGTTGACACAGGTTTGGGTAGTGCAGCTACACTATATGGACAAAAGTATTGGGACGCCTAAGAATTTGTGTCCATTCATTCTGTAGAGCATTTATGAGGTCAGGCACTGATGTTGGACCTGAAGGTCTGGCTCGCGATCTCCGTTCCAGTTCATCCCAAAGGTGTTGGATGGGGTTGAGGTCAGGGCTCTGTGCGGGCCAGTCAAGTTCTT
>JBBPCZ010000007.1:9814344-9841362 GCA_037974445.1 Brycinus macrolepidotus
TATATTTATTGGCACCAAAATTTCATATTGTTCTCTATGTTCTAGCACCTAACAGCTTAGATAAAGCACATAAATTTAAGGAGTTGTGTGAACGTGAACTCCATGTTCTATTACACTGGCAGTTTAGAGTGGAATAGGAGAATCACTCACTTACCTGTTGTGGAAGAGCAGCTAAAAGAGATCCGTCAGACGTGCATCGAAAATAAGGGGAAGAGGGGCTCATTCTCCATTATGGCTGCCTGCCCGAAGCCATTCGTCTTCACAACTTTTTGAACATGAAGATCTCCATTCATTCAGGAACCAAAATAATAGCTTCCCTTCCTCGCTTGCATCCCTGGCTTTTGTTGTCCAACTCCCTCTCCCCCAGCAGATGAGTATGTGGTGGTGTCACATCACCCATAGCAACCAGTTGCCATAGCAATTCCTCCAAGTGTGTTCGGCGAATGCTGGGCGAGCGAGAGCGATGTGTGATCCAACTGAGGCTCTCTGCAAATCACTGTTTCACTGGAGCATGAAGATTCAATAAGGGCTTAGAGATGTGTCATATCAACACGAGCTAAATATAGTCAGTATCTTCAACTTTAGCCTTGACCACATCAATATTACATTTACATTTGATCTCTGTCAGGAGTGCTTTGAGGAACATTCACTTCATTCATTTCGTACACCGTTGCCTGAAAAAGGCAAACTAACTGCTACACAGTTCACACATTTGCAAAAGTAAGACATGTACTGCATGAAACTGTGTGCATATCTAAAGACACTGATATCCTACATCATGGCAACGTATGGCCAGTCCACATGAAGCTGACTGTAAAATCATGGATACTAAGGATTCATCCACAGATACTCACTAATAAAATGCTTATAATGTGCAGGATTTTGGATCTAAGCCCTTCACAAGACGTCATCTCTGATCTAAATTCTACAATGAACCGAGGTGCTTTCTTATTCTGTCCATGCTGCTTCATGCAGACCCTCTTTTTGCTTGCTTTCTTTGAAGCAGCGGGATCCAAAATAAATCCAGCATTAAGCTTGTTCCTCTTTTTAATCATAGGGGGTTTTGAAAACACCACTCCATAGGTTAAAGCTGCCTGACTCTAGACCTACAGGTTTAGTGTCTCAAAGACATCTAATTCCAGCCATGACTGCACAGTTTTTGTTCACACATCCTTTGCAGTTTGTCATTGCTTGTGTCCAGAGTGGGTGTAGAATTTTAATGCCTTTGAGTGTTCTTGAGAAGATTTTTAATAGTTTTGTAAATTTTTCAGTAGGAGGGAAAGATGATGGATGCTGTGCTGTCCAAGCGAAGGGGCGGCTTTTCTGGCCTTACCACAGGAAGATCACATGCGCCGATTAGACGGAGTGGGGCCTGTAAAGACATTTGCTCAATTTAGGCCACTTTTTATGACCACATAAAATTGCTAAGGCATGTTACCAGCATCTTCAGAATGTAGATTCTGTTGCTTCCACTAGACTCCACTTGAAGCAGGCTAAATGAAATATTTAAGTGCCCATATTCTAAAGATTTCTTGCATTTGATTTTTTGCCCTGTGCTTTACTTACGACGGTTTTGTTTTATTCACCAAAACAACTCATTTTTCATGACCATTTTCTAGCCTTTCATTCTCCCTTAAAAATAGTCTGGTATATCCAAATGAAATCTGTTCTTATTGGCTGTCCTGTATTGTGCCTCTTTCAAAAAGCAGTCTGGACTGAAACACCCCTTATGACTGGGCGGGGCTAAACTGTCGTAGGCTGAATAGGCAGATAGATGAAAATGTTTTTGCAGATAAATTTGCATAAATGGACTTTGCGTAAGGACTGCATGGACTGGTGTTCTGAAACTTTGACAGTGTTTATGTACTACATCAATTTCTTTTACTGAAAAACAAGGTGAATTGTATGGGCCCTTTAAACACAATCTGTTCCATCTTGATTGTATTCTGCCATCTAAATATTTTGGTCTACATACATAAATTATAATACAATATAAAATATTTATAATAATCATAATAACTGTTTTTCAAAAGATTGAGGCCTTCACAAATAAAAGAGAACAAACAAAGAAACAAAAATTGTATTATTACAATGAATTAAAATGATGCCAGGCTAGCTGAGAAACGTACATTTTGGGATTTTTAAGTCATTTTAGCTTAGTACATGTCTAAGATAACAAGAAGAACCCCAGTGAGATGTGTTAAATAAAAGTTATGGGGCCCAACTGTGGATTTGCATTTGAAAAAAAAAGACAAGTATGAAGGCAAAGTACTTCATAGCAAAAATTATATAGAATTTCATTCTTGAAATCTCTTGCCTTTGCTGTTCCTCTCTCTGTGGATGTGTTGAGTTAGAGGACTGCTTAAAGTGCAGAAGTCTGTTCCGTGCTCTCACCCCAACTATAGCAGGGAATCCCCAAAGATACACCTGACTGCAGTCTCCATTGAAGGGAGGGATGATAGAATTCGTCTCGTTCTCATCATTATTCAACAGATTAACTGGTCGGGCATCTGAATCTTAATGTAGCCCTCTTTTCTTCATGCAGTCATGCTTTTCATTATGGATTCCAGTCATGTGAAAATACTTTATCAGACACAGTAGTCTTCCATGCTGGCATTTTAGTAAAAGAGAGCTGGGGAAATTATTTTAAAAAAGAAAAAATGCAGCTAATGATGATACATTTCAAATCTAATTCAGGACTATCTCACCTTGAACAAAAGGACAAGGGAAGAATGCTTTTCAAAATTTCTGCATAATTCACCTGTTAGAATACAGTCGCTTAGAGTTTGACGTGTTTAATTATACAGAAACATACCTATTAAAGTAGCGGTGAAAAGAACCAAGGATATGGCCATTTTATTTTCTGTAACAAAAGGACCAGTGAACATACACAAGTTTTATTTGTAATGTCGGTAAAGCTAAATTAGTGCTTTTACAATGTTTTTATATAGTACTTTTTTGCCTTACAGTACCCTATATGCCCCCTTTATGTATTACCATTACCATAATCCTGTATTGAAACTACTGCAAAACAAAGCCTCAGGCATTCGTAACCATTTTATAATTAAGCAATACCTTTTTCTGAGAAAGCTTTCAGGGGCATTAAATGCTTCAGATGTCTGGTTCCTCTGATGTGAACAATTCTGACTCGATTAAGCTTCTTTAGAGAGGCACACTTTATATCAAACTGCTCTGAATGTTTACATTTTAACCATTTAAGTACGTGAGTCACATGAAAAATTAGTGGAATTCTCCTTTTAACTAAGAGACTGCACTTCCAACACTCTCTCTGACACATATCTCTACACCATGTGTTGCACAGCATGACTACATCATCAAGCCATCATCAAGACAGTTGAAACCTCTCCAGTTGTTGGCCTCATCACCCACGGCCTTATGAGGTGAAACTCCTCACAGCAGGATGCACACGTAACAACCTGTGCCTCAGTGTTGACAAAATGATCAAAGATCTGGATCTGATTGTCGACTTAAAGAGATCAGTGGTGGGCACACTCCTCTAATTGTTAACTGGATTGGAAAGGAAAGAGCAGCAAGTTCACGTTCCTTGGAGTGCACACCGCACACAAAACACACATGATGTCGCTTGTTCTTCCTGAGAAGCAGTTTCAGATTAAATTCAATTCTTTAAAATTTTTTACTTCACTCTATATCTAAATTTATGACAAATTTATAGTGACAATATACCAAAAACAAAAAATAATATTCTTCAGAGTAACCCATACCCAGTCTGACGTCTCTCTGTGTATTCTCGTACAACTGCAGGCAGTGTTAGTTTAATACTTGTTCCTGCACAACACGAGTGGCCCCAAATTATTCAATGTGTGATGTCAAATGTTTTCTGAAGAAAAAAAATTGTCAAAATGGCAAATTTGAATTTAAGACAATACGTTACATTTCACTTGTCTGGTTTCAGTTTCCTCTAGATCCTTCCCCCATCTTCTAAATATCCTGGTCATATTTTTTTCAGTAATAATTAATGCACAGACCTGTATTAATCATAATAAGCATAACTTTAAAAAAAAAAAGATCAAGGCCTTCACAAAAAAGAAAACAAACAAAGAAACAAAAAACTGTATTATTACAATGGGTTAATAGAAATTATACCAGCCTTGCCCAGCAATGTAAGGTTTAGAATTTTTATAGTGATGTCAAATATTTTCTAGAAAACCTATCTGCATCTTAAAGTCTAAAAGCATGAAAATTAGAATTTAAGACAATTTAATACTTATTAAGGCCTTTAGCTTGTCTGGTTTCAGCTTCTTTTGGATCCTTCCTCAGCCCCAGGAGACATGGGAACTGATTCCAGAATCTCTGACTATCCCTCCTGTCCAGTTTCATGCTGGTGCTAGAGCTAATGTTTCTCGGCTGCTGTCCAGACCAGAAGCCCTATCATGGGGCCACCTGCATGCACCTTTGACTCCTCCTAAAGTGCCAAAAAAGCCTCATCTGCACACAAGCCTTGACTGGATGTCATTTAAGCGAACCATCATCCCTCTTTGAAGGATTATTTGTGCTGGTCAATCAGAACTCTTCTGCTCTTTGATTAGGCACAATTTGTTTCTTTTCCCTTCTTATTCATAATTGAATAGGCAGTAATTGTTTTTGTTGTGTATTTGTTTTGATACCTGGTTTTGATCACAGGAGTCTTGGTTCTCAAAAGGGGAAAAGTTTTGACTTTTAGGGAGTTTTTCCCTGCCACTGATGCAGAGTGTTGCTCAACAGGGGCCTGGATCCAGATTTCTGTACAGCTGTTCAGTGATAACCCCAGCTGTAAAAAGCATCATGCAAATACATCTGAAGTGAACTAAACTGCCTTTTTAGGGCTCACAGACAAATTGCTATGAAAAATCAGGTTGTCTAGATACTAAGTGTGTAACAGTTTCAGTACAGTACTGGAAAATTGAATAAATTAATGTTCAAAATAGTGTGTGAAACTTTCTACTGTGTCACCATGGAGACCACTGTCAATGATCAAAACCAAGCATCTGCTTGCATCCCATTTATTATTATTATCCCTTGTATTATTTATAGCTCAGGCACACTGCCATCAAGGACATACTACTACTGCTGTCTATTGTTCTAAAATCAATCTGTAGAACCAAGCACTGACGTAACATCAAAAACTGAATTAAATATAGATTTCAGAAAATATTGTATGGTTACTTGGTTTCCTAATAAGACTTAATAACTTATGAAGAAAAATGAACATGTAACAGACAACCAAAATAAAGGATGATCCTGGAAAACCCGGGAAAGGTGCCAACCATATTTTTTACACCCCTACAAGATGTGCAACAATTTCTGCAAGTTTACTGGAGAGCAAACAGATCTGCTGAACTGGCACAGTGTCTGAAATGGCACTATTGCTGACCACATGATGGTTGAACATTGGGTGGTAAAAACAACCCAGTTCATCACTAGAACGTCAGTGACTCAAACACAGGACATTTAGGATGAGAGAGTATCTGCACACCCTACCAGTGGAGTGTTTATTCCTCTTGACATCTGGCAGGCAGGACCAGAGTCCAGTACCTGACTCAATACCTACTGCTGTGCTGTCAAGCTGTTTCACACACACTCAGTGATCAGAAAACTCCAGCCACATTATAACCGCTACTGTAAACCATATGTACATACTTCATGGTACCTGTACCTTACATAAACATACTGGACTGCTCTATGGTTACGTTAGGGTTCCACTGTGGAGCCATGTCTCCTGCATCCATCAATAACTAGATTAGGGGTCTTAAACTGGCCCACAAGACACTTTCTATGTCTAAGTTTTATCCGTACATATGGCCAAAAAATCATGCATTTTATATAATCTTTAAAGTCATAATCTAGTTTTCTTAAAAGATTGCAAAACAGCAACATAAAATGGGCTTTGACACTAAATATGCATCTATGCATCTATGCATCTATTCAACAAGACATCATGAACTAAAAATGTACAAAACAAAACTGGCTATGCACATGCCCCTGCTTACCATTTATAGAAGATGCTAATGAGTCCTTGACAACGTAAAATAAAAATTTAGCAAAATGTCATGTAAATCATATCTAAAGAAACATGGTCCATTTTTTTCCAGTTATTTAGCTGACACCCATGTAGAGGCCGTTAGACTGGCTGTCTTTAGGTCATTTTGTTTTGAGAACCCAACCCTAGAGTCAGTGGATTTATTTATTTATCCATATATATTTATTTATTTAATATATTTAATTACATTTAATTAATTTACTTCATTTATGTTACCCCATCATACATGGCTGTAATTTGGTGAAAAAATGTCCCTGAAGAAGAAGGAATCTTATTCCATAGCACAACACTAGATGATAATTCACCTCCTATAATTCGGAACTATTAGAAAAATAAAATCAAACTGCACATTTAGCCCTCATGATATGCTCAAATTTACTAACGTCCTTTATGCTTTAGGTTCAATTTGCCCCCAGTAATTTAAACCCAACTTTATGTCAAGTACTTTGTTTCTTTGTTGAATACTTAAAAAGTGCTTTAAATAAAACATAAAAACCCTTAGGCGCAAGAAATATCTGATGAAAAGTATGTTTTCCCTCCTCCATGTCCTGTCAACTATCAATTTGTCCCCATTAAATTAGGAAAGGTCATTTAATATGAAGCAAAAACAAAATGTCAATTATTTATTTAGAGGCATGAAACATTAAATGGGGTCAAACAGACCCCAAACGTAATATGAAGGTTAAATGTATACTGTCTTCATTATTGTGGTCTGAATAAATAATAAGAATAAATAATCTGCTACTGCTTCATGGCCTGCGAACTAAATCATTTGTTCGGTGATGATGTGCTGCTTCTAATTTGAATTGGGACGCCTGGCCATTACACCAACAGCGACTTTAATAACATTGCATTAAAATACATAGACTTTAATATGGATTTGGACCCCCCTTTGCAGCTATAATAGCTTTCACTCTTCTTGGAAGGCTTTCCACAAGATTTTGGAGTTTCTGTGACAATTTGTGTCCATTCATTCTGTAGAGCATTTATGAGGTCAGGCACTGATGTTGGACGAGAAGGCCTGGCTCACAATCTCCACTCCAGTTCATCCCAAAGGTGTTAGATGGGGTTGAGGTCAGGGCTCTGTGCGGGCCAGTCAAGTTCTTCCACACCGAACTCCAACCACGTCTTTATGGATCTTGGTTTGTGCACAGGGGCACAGGTGTGTCCCAGTACTTACTTACTTACTAACTCATCCATCCATCCATCCATCCATCCATCCATCCATCCGGAAGTAAAAGGCCTAGCCCAAACCCCGAAAAACAGGTGTGTCCCAATACTTTTGGCCACTTTCGTGTATTTTAACGTACAGCAGAGCGTCAGTGTGCGCGTCTCCTCTCACGTGATCTGTGCGTGTTGACGCAGGCTCTGCAGTCGCCCCTGTTAAAATGTCTCTGATCTGAAGAATGAGCAGAAAAAAAGCACATTTAGGAACCAAATATCCAAAAAAACCTCAATGAATTTGCAAAGGTAAATTCCAGCGCATATTTTGTTTCAACAGTGTATCTGTGTATCTGTTTTTTGCACGCAGTCAGAATGTTAGAGCTACCAATTTTAAGACAAAACTAGCCTGCCATGTGTATAATATATAATGTATATATTTTGCCAAATTACTTTTTATTCCCCTCGTAAAGGACTGGCTAGATAAAAACACAACAGAGCTGAAATCAGCTGGGACAGCCATGGGGGACTAGCATCCAGACTGTAAATATGGCTAACCAAACCTCTGAACAGTATTTACGCTTTCCAGCATGAAGCTGATCGCTTTTTAAACGGTTTTATGTGTGTAAAAGCTCGCAGATGAGAGGTCTCCTAAAGCAGCAGTTTGGGAGAAAGTGACTTATGTCGTTAGCTTCTGTTAGCAGGGTAGCAGGCTAGCTGGCTACTTCAATGGCTAGCAGGCTAAAGCTGACCAAAAACTGGGTCAGAGGCTTTTGTTCGCTTCTTTTGATCCAGAAGACTTAAAAAACAGACTCAGAACGACACAAAGAAGCTACGAGCTTTGAGTTTGATTGCAGTACCTGTAAGTGAGGCCACAAAAGCTCATTATCACTGCTAAAGGTGCAATAGGAGCTACCATAGCCAGCTGCGAGCCTAGGCTAACCATTTTCTTTATCCCAGGAGCTAACTCTGTGTGTTAAGAGGCTTAAATGTTACGTTAAATGTTACGAAAATGAATTATCATGTGTATTGACTATAGACAGTCTCAGATTGGTGTGTAAGCTTCCAAAGGCAGGCCAGTAGCAGAGTACCAGCTGGTAAAATCGTTGTTGGACATTTTCTAGAAATTGTTTATATAATTGAAATCCATTGATCCTGAAGTTGTATACTACCTGGCTGCTTTTGTTTTTGTAATATATTCACAGTCAAAAATGAATGATGACATTTGATTGTAGATGAATTCTGTATTTCATGTACAGCTCAGGTCTCTGTCGTAGAGTCAACTAAATTTTTCTCCTTTTCTTAAATATTTGTTCATTCGATGACCCACAGGTTAAGAGTGGATTTGTGTCTTGAGAAAGACCCGAACATATCGCCCTGAAGATGAGTAAGAAAACCCCTAATCGACCTGGGATCACTTTTGAAGTTGGAGCCAGAGTGGAAGCTCAAGACTATCTCCAAAAATGGTAACTTTCTTTTTTCCCACCCAAAAGCACTTCCAAAATTGTATTACACACGAGTTTTTTTTTTTTTTTTTTTTTAATTACACATTAAATGTTTTATGTATCAAACAGGTATCCTTCACGTATTGAGAAGATTGATTATGAGGAAGGGAAGATGCTCGTACATTTTGACCGCTGGAGCCATCGATATGATGAGTGGATTTTATGGGACAGCAACAGACTACGTCCTCTAGAGAGACCCACACTCCGGAAAGAGGGACTCAAGGAAGGGGAAGAAGTGTCTGTATGTCTTTTTACAGGTGTACATAAACAGCTTGTACCAGACGTTAGTTTCTATAGAATGAAATACTAAGGACAGGCTTTAGACGATACGAAAAGCAGAGAACATTTCTTTAGTTACATGCCTCATGAAGGATATTCTGGTGAAAGCATGTACATTATATAGATGAGGAGATTTGTTCATTAATCTCATTAACCAGTTGTTAATGAGATTGTTCATTGAAATATTGTTTTCTTGCGAACATTTTTACCAGGAGAGACTCGGTGAGATGAGAGCATCTCGCCTGCGTGAGCTTCCTGGATGTACAGAGAGCACAGAGGACCAAACAGACTTGCTACAGCAGAGACAAGTACATGCATCACCCGCCGATATGCCCTGATCTGGCTCTCTATTAACTGCTTGTCTCATCGTTGTTTGGGTTTTTTCGTCCATCGACTACTGCAAAAAGTCTTTAGGTTTTCTTAGCTGTCACCTATTTCTAAAGAACATGCCCGCTAAAGATCGCTGCAGCTCATATTTTTAGAAGTAATGATTGAGTGTGAGGGATTGCACCTCAGGTATTCCATTAAGTAAGGCAGTCAATGTAATCAGAGTGCTCTGTTGTTCTAGAAAATGTTGAATACCAACATAATAGTAGGAATACATATTTGAAAAGTGTGAGAATTTTTTGAAATGAGATTTAAGTATAACTCATGCAGTGTATAATCAGGCAGCATGGGTCTAAGCTTTAATACTGTAGTCTACATGGTAGGATGTTTTGATATAGCCTGCAGTTTTCTGTTTTTATGTTCACAGCATTTCATTTCTTCTAAACATTATTGAGATGTTTCTTACTGTTTTTGAATAATTCAAGCTGTTATGCATTAAGGATGCGTGTATTAAGTAGTGAGAATATTCTTTGACAAGGAAAGCTTGTTTTAACTTAAGTGATCTTGTATGTCCATTTGAATTGTAGGAACTGAAGGATGGTGAGGAAGTTCTTGCCCGTTGGACAGATTGTCGTTACTACCCTGCCAAGATTGAAAGTGTCAACAAAGAGGGCAAGTGTCATTTCATGCCTCAAAAATGGTTCATTAAATATGGTAAACAAATGTCTCTCTTAATGGTGTTTTAAACTAAGAAAATCTGTTTATTTGCAGGAACCTACACGGTCCAGTTTTATGACGGGGTTGTTCGCTGTGTGAAAAGAATTCATATCAAATCCATGCCAGAGGATGCCAAAGGACAAGTAAATTTACAACCCTAATGAAATTGGGTTTCTTTCATTATTCTTTCATTTTTTTGTATGCATTGCAGCATTCATTTTTATCATACTACGATGTGTGGATAAGTGTACCTAGTGAATTTATGTAATACTTTTGATAAAATACCTCAGTATTAACTTGTCTTCATTTTCAGAAGTTACAATACATCAGATCCTTAATGAATTATGTGGTGGCTCTGTGTACTCTTCCAGGCAGCATGCGTCCTGTTTAGTGTTTTTTTTTTTTTTTTTTTTTCTTTTTTCTACTCTTAAATATAAGGAAATTGTAATCAAAGAATTCTGCTATTCTGGGACAGGAATGATTTAAATGAATGCTTCCTCACCTTTTGAGCTGTCTTATTGTTAATCCATGTTTAGTTATTCTTTTGTCATTGTTTTCTCAGCTATTGTCTGAAATGGCATTATAGGAGAGTATACCTCCTCCACAGTGCATGGCTACATAACTGCTTATATTTTGTTTATGTCCAAGGGGCATCTAAACTTACATACCTTTTTATTTTTGTAGCAACTGTTGATCGTTAGCCATGACCAGCAACCTGTTCTGTGTGTTGAAGCAGGATTGGATTGCCCTCGTGAAGGCAGCCTCAGCTGCAACCAAGAGTAAAGGGCCGTGTAAGCCTCGCACCAGTGCCAGCAGCAACAGAGACAGAGAGGACAGAACAGAGCTCAAGTTTGATGACCTTGAAGAGGGGGAGGAGGACGACGCAGACTCTGATCGACTCGGGAGGAAGGGAGTTTTGTTGTCTGGTCACCTTTTTTTTTTTTTTTTTTTTTTTTTTCCTCATTAGGTTTACATGTTTATATATTGAGCCTTTATATGTGCAGAGCTTTTTATACACGTGTTAAATTATGGCTGTACAAGTACTCACGGATGGTGCTGGCTAACGTTTCCTTTGGCTGGTGATTTGAAGCTGAAGTTTTTTATATAATGTGTGATTTTATCATTTTTTGGTGGGAGTGGGATCTGCAAAAAAATGTCCGATTTCTTCCAATTTTAGAGGATTATACCATCATAAGATCTTCCACCTAATCATGCGTCTGTCCCCTTGCCCTATTAAGCCTCTTCTGACGAGGAAGACTGTAAGCCGTCCCCTGAGGAGCTTGAGATGGCAAAAAGAAAAAGAAGCAGACAAGGCAGTTTCTGTAATGTGAAAAGAGCTCGCCTCAACAAAGGTGCAGGTAATAATTCAACTTTTTGAAACAAAATATTCACTGTGGTACTGCCATTATTACATTTGTTTGTACATCATCCAGCTAAATGACATCTTAGGTGGTTGTGATGTTTCACAGACATTTGCTTTTTTTTTTATATGCTTTCTGTTTTTTTTTTTTCTTCAATGATCTAGGATGTCCTAAAAATGAGAGTGACTTTAAAGAAGACCTACCCATGTCTTCACAACAGGTGTGGCTTGGCCTCTATTACATGCTTTTCAGGTTTCTTTTTTTTAAGTTATTCCATTTTTGACAGCAGTGATTGGGCTGCATTTTAGCTAGCCTTTGAATGATTTACTTTATTTCGATTGTGTGGCAGATATCATCACAGCGAGGTCCAGCAGTCAGTGCTAGCCCAGAGGAAGAGGGAGGGCAGTCTGTCATTGCCCAAAGGCACCTTGCGCCTCTCTCCAACACTTCCCCAGGCACTTCTCGGTCCAGAAGATTAAAACATGATTCAGGAGAGTCCACCATCAGCAGCACAAGCACAGCGGCTGAGCCCAACCCCTCACCCTGCTCCATTCACACACTCCCAGACACACACATAGGTGGTATTTTTTTTTTTTTTTTTTTTTTTTTTTTTTTTTTTTACTTATTAAAGTCATTGTTATACTACCACAAACCATAACTTCACTGAGGTGCAGCCAAAAAATGAATTGGCCTGTTCTCACATTTATTTTCCTTATAAGCATGAACACCAGAGAACATGTCACTCATTAACTTGTGAGCTGCTGACATAAAAAGTAAAACATGTTTTGCGGCTGTAAAAGAAAAAACTTTGACAAAAGTTTGTGACATTTATAATTAAGTCCTTGTAAATACATTATAGCAGTACTAAACCATTTCAGCAGTTCAGAAGTTGATCTACACAAGTACATGCACATAAGGCACTGACTAGGTTGTTAAAATGGTGTTGTATCTATATAAAATGTGCATTTAGACATATGTGAAATGTGATTTAAGTGTTTCTTGCACAAAAGTATGTCACTATTCTTATCCACGATGTTGGCTATGTTAATCTGTGAATTATTTTTTTGCTATTTGTTCATTATGTGAGTGTGGGCAGTTTGTGACTGATTTAGGTGCATATTTGCTTTGTAAATTGTAATAGTGAGTAAGTAAAACCAAATGCTTAAAGACTCAGCGAGTGTATGACGTTTTAAACAAGCATGTGCTAGGGGCGCAATTGTACACAAATGCCAATATTGATTTTCCTTTTATTTATTTGTTTAACCAGAGATCAGTTGTAAGAACAAAATCACATCACCTGATAAAAGGATAATTAAAGCAGTCATTTTCTTAATAGACCGTTAAATGTAAATACACACAAAATATAAAGGGCTTTGGGTGCAGGTCAGGGAAGGTGTTACTTTAAGGATTGTCTCTTCAAAGAGTACAATGGAAGGAATAGTAGAAATGTTTCTAATTTATATCAGGGTTGCTCACATTTTTCTTACATTAAATATAGCTGTATTTTATTAACAGAAAGTGTTGTTTTCCTGTAACCTCTTTACTATAGTGTAATTACTAATTACTGTGTGTTTGTGTGTTTGTGTGTTTGTGTGTGTGTGTGTGTGATCTAGCCCCTCCAAGCTCTCCTCAAAGGCGGAGAAGATCTCAGCGCCTAGCAACAACCTTTGACCCAACCTGCCCCCATTCTCCACTTAACCGGGATTCCAGCCAGGCAGACAGCTCTCAGAGAGCAGGTAGGAGACCTAGCATCATGCTAAATAAAAGCAGTACTACTAGATTGCACATTCTGCTAGTGAAGATTTATTATCCTGTGCAGTTTAGTTCCAGCCATGATTTATGCTCAGCTTTCATATTCCATGTTTGCCTCTGAGGATGGAAAAAGAAGCCAGAATTTATTAATAAATTAGTCATCTGAAATATTCAATGTTTTTTTTTTGTTTTTTTTTGATGCTTACATTATGTATTTATTTCTTTGTTTCATTACTGATCTGTTATTACTGAATCAAAAGCCTGATGTGGTTATTTAAAGTAAAAATTATTTTATTTTCAGTGTTCAACGTTTTCAACGTTTTTTCAGGGCTTTTGTTCTAGGGCTTTTGTTGACCTATTTATTAGTTTATTTATATGATTTGAAGGGGGTATGTCTTTAAAGGCCTGGGTGCTTTCTGATACTTCATTGGCTTAAAGTTTCTGCATTAAACATCACTATGTTTATGTCTGCCATTAACAACTAACACATTTGTGATTTTAAGACTATATTTTGCAGATTTTAAGTGTTAACACATGCAACTTCACAATCTCCTTTAAGCATTCTAAACCAGACTTAGAATTGTCCTGTGTACTATTTTTATCCTCTCTGGAGCAACTGGATGGTTAGTCTGGAGCTTTGCCATTTCATTATTGAACTGAACCCTCAGTATGGCTTTTCTTTTACTACACTGTATTTACACCGTATCACTGAAATGGTCTTCCACATATTCAGTTTTCCAGACATTGTGGTTCTGTAGGTGTCAAACGTATTTCTCTTATGATTCAATGAAACGAGAGAAGCCATATTGCCCCATATGCGTATAAAACGTAACGCTCCTATTAACGTTCAAGTAAATAGCACGTCAAGGATAAAAATCCATGTTTTTCCACTTTTTTTTTTTTTTTTTTTTTTTTTTGGTGGTCATTTTTACTGGCTAACAGTTGCAGGCCTGCATGAATGCACTCATTCTATTTAAATAGCAAGTAATAAATATTCCACTTACACCAAGTGGGTTGATGACACGAGAAAATAAACTCTGCTCCTTGAACCTTAAAACATTTGACCTGCTTGAGTTATAAAGTAAGTAGTGCAATACTGAGGTGCAATACGATCATTCAGGTCCTTTGTTTATGAGGGATTTTTAAAGAAAATTTTGCTGTTTACCAAGAATTTACCAACAATCCACCTCTGACAAATTTCAGTCCTGGTGTTTATTGGCTAGTTTTATTTAAGCAGTGGTTCCCTACAACTGCTTTTTATCTGTAAAAGGTAGGTAAAAAAAACTGTTGTAATATTTCAAGATCAAGATTTTTTTTTTCTTTTCTTTTTTTCCAGATGGAGATAGTAACACTGTGATAAAGACTGAACCCTCTTTAAAGCCAGTCACACCTTCTACGATACATACCTCCTCAATTCCTCCCCCTGGAACTGCTCAGTATCCAGCCTCTGAAAAGGATAGAATGACCGATGTGTTACTAATCAATCATACGCCAGTGACGGAGAAATCGTTGCCTGTTGTAACAGGTAGGGCTATGCTGGTAACACAGAACAATAGCAGTAATTTGTAAGGTGATAACTGTCAGTTCTTTAATGGTTTTGATTAATTGAGTTGAATAAAGTGAATATTGTGTGAGTCTTTTCATACTTGTCAGTTTCAATAAATTGAAAGTTGCTACAAATTTAGCGCTGTTTACAGTTGTGCTTTTGCATTATTTTCTTTCTCTCTTGCTTTGCTTTTTCTGTCTAGCTACAGGTCTGAAAACTGCCTCCAGGACCCCTAAAGCCAACAAACACACCAGGGAACCCCGTACGTACCTGTCTTGTTGTTAATATACAGATAGCATTGTGTTATGTTTTAGCCAGAAAATAACACGCTGAAGTATATGGTTTAAAAATTTAGATATTTAAAGACAAAATTGGAAAAGAACTTTAATTAGCATTTTTTGTGTTTACTAAAATAATAATTATAATAATAACAACAATCATGTGCCACCTGCTTGTTTCTTTGACAGTCATGAATATCAAACGATCTGATGACCCCACATCTTCCAGTGAGCCTCTGGTTGACCTGGACCACAATAAGTTCAAGTGTCAAATTCCTGGCTGTTCTAAAGCCTTTCGGAAAGCCAAGCTACTGGACTACCACCTGAAGTATTACCACAGTGCCGATAAGGAGCTGGAGAGTGAAGTGTGTTCACCTGAGAGAGGGGGTCGCAGCAGGGCCACATCTGCTTCTGTACCCACCAGCACCCTACTGGATATGCCAGACAGCAAAAGGCGCAGGACAGTCTCGACTTCCTCCTGTATGTGCACTTACGTTGAAAGTGGATTTATGCTTGAGATGAGCTGTTGGTTTAAGAAGCTGGATGTTTGTGTACCTGTTCCTATGTACATTTGTCTTATTTGTTCTGTGTTAATATTTGTTCATGGTCTAAACCTTGTTAGTTTATCTGTGAGTTTTGTTTATAGTTACATTCTCAAATGTTGAATGGTTGTTTTGTGATTAAAATGTGACGTGTGGGTTTTTGTTTATTTATTTATTTTTCTACCTTTTGTACAAACCTGAAACCTCTTGACATCAAAGCTGTGATTAATTAGCCAATAAATGTAACCTTCGTTCCTTCCTTCCTTTACAGCTGTGTCTCCACAAGGCCATATGCTACAGCTGGACTGTGCTGGTTCTTGCCCAAAGCCACCCAAGTTCTGTAAAAAGAAGCGATCCTCTGCCTCCATCAGCTCGGACAGCACTGAAGTCTCACTGCCTCCTTCCAAAGAGAAAACCTTTGAGAGCTTCCATGACAAAATCCCCAAGAAGATCACTGATAAAGACAAACATCTAGATACAGGTACATGACTCAGAAACATCAAGCTTAGATAGTTTGAAATTTTGTCAAACTCTTTTTTTTTTTTTTTTTTTTTTTTTTTTTTGGCCAGACCTGTATAACTGAGTATGTAATGCTTTAAGGCTACTGATGCTATTGTTTGGCACCAGCTGGATAGCAGTAGCTGACTGCTTGGGAGACCTATAATTTCTGTTACTTAACCATTTTACATGTGTTATTGTTTGTCTGTCATAATTTGCTAGTTGTTAACTATCAGCTGAAGTCTAAGCTTAGTACTTCCATTGTTTAGAAATGTGTAAATCATTTCTTTTTCAGGAGTATTTGTGAAGACTGAGAGGAAATTCAAAATTGAAGATAAATGCCAGCTCATTGGTAATTTTGGTTTTGTGGACTGCCTTTGTTTTCTTATATTTTTAAATAGCTTAGCTTGTTGTGTGATGCTGACAAATGCTTCATTCATTTTCCTTTTTCAGGGAAAAAGCGGGATAAAGAACGCAGAGACAGAAAGGAGAAGGACCCTTTCAAAATCAAACAGAAGAAAAAGAAAAAGAAAAAGAAGAAATCCAAACTACACTGTAAGATTTTTATTTTGTGTAAGATTTTTTCCCAGGCAACATGTTCTGTCTTTTCAATATTTAAAAAAAAATGCTGCTTGGAGTGAGTGGGGCTTGAGAGCAGAACATATTTTCCATTTCATATTCCATATTTTCCAAGTGAGTGTTCTGCTGTACCCAGCATTATCAGCCACCATTTTAAAAGTCTTTGCATGTTCACACCAGGGTTTCTCATGTTGTAGGCATCAGTGGAAAACAGTTGTGTTAGTATTGTATTACTATGGTCTGACAGGAGATGCTGTGAGGTGTGCACTGCACGAGAGTTTTTGTTGTGCTTCACTTAGTTTTAGACTCAGACACTCTGTTTACAAAGATGTAGCATTCTAAAATCATCACACATTTCAGATTCCCTTTCCCTGCAACATACTTGTGACACACTATGATTTTGTAACTAATAAGTCTGAAGACAGGTTATTAGAGACTAATGTGTGTTTTTTTGACAAAGGCAACAACTAATCAAGGAGAAACTAACAACTAAAACAGGCACCATAAATTCAGAAAAAGTCTGGAAAAGGAAACAAGACAGAACAAAAAAAGAATTTAATCAACAACACGGTGGTAGTAGCCCAGTGGGTAAAACACTTGCCTGTGAACCCAATGACCACAAAGTCACAGGTTCAAACCCCTACTTTCTACCATTGTGTCCTTGAGCAAGACACTTAACCCTCAGTTGCTCCAGAGGGACTGTCCCTGTAACTAATGATTTTAAGTCGTCCTGGATAAGGGCGTCGGCCAAATGTTGTAAATGTAAAACAACAGACTAGACAGAAGTTTAGCAGAAAGACTGCATGGAGAGTGACTGAGAAAGCTGTAGTATCAGTACAGTCCTAGTCCAGAAAAATGAGGACCTGGTGCTATCTCTTGGTCGAGGGACTGAGTACACTGCTGAGGAAGAGATGGATCTGGAGCCAGGTGGAAACACTTAATGGTTTACATTTAGTAAAATAGTGCTTTACTCTCAAAGTGAGTGCTTTTCAAAATGTACACAGCCTGGTTTATGAGACTTTATTTCAGCATGGCATTTGTGGAATTTTGTGTAATATTTCCTTTGGTTTGTCTTTAGTAGAAGAACTTTTTTTCTGAACTGTTCTCCTGAAAGTACACTCTTCAAGTTGACTGGTACCCACAGTGCCAACTAATGGACTTGGTTAACTGTGCAACTCATAATTCACACCTATTAATCATTTTTGGCTGAAGGAGTTAAAGCAGATAAGCAACTGATTGAATTGTCTTCTATGCTGTCCTGATTGGTTAGGATCACCTCCAAGTCAGTCTACTTTAGATTGCACAGCTCTTGTTAAGAAAGCCCCCTACAGTGAAAAGATCTGAGACCTATTAACAAACAGTCTCATTTTTCTCCCAGTTGGTCCTCTGGTTTTCCTGGATCTCAATAAAGAATGTTTGAGCTTGAGTGTAAGGATAAAAGAAAAATTAGATCTACTTTGCAGCTTCAGAGCACTGATTTTTCACGCTTGTGCTCCACCAGGCTACTCAGACATGGAAGAGGTCTCTGTGTCCTACTTGGAGAGATCATCGTATCCTCTTCATCGCTCTTCTTCCAACTCTTTCACCAAACACTCAGCCTTCCAGTATCCCCGTGCCATACTGTCAGTTGATCTCACTGGGGAAAGTGAGTATTTTTTTTTTAATATATATTAATTAGAAACTGTTCCTGAACATATATTCATAAGATCTCTTGGTCCAGTATAGCTGTATTTATCGTGGAGGTATTATTTTTCTGCTAAAATTTAAGTAAACACTTGAGGACTGGATGCATTTAATTTTGTTGAAATGTTGAACTTTTGCTTCAATGACCACTAATCTCTTGCCAGACCTGTCAGACATAGACTTCTTGGAGGACTCTACCACAGAGTCGCTGTTGTTCAGTGGGGATGAGTACAACCAAGATCTGGACTCTCTCACCATGGAAGACTTCCAGGATGAGGAGGAAGAGTCTACTAATGAGATTGTCCGCTGCATCTGTGAGATGGATGAAGAGAATGGCTTCATGATTCAGGTAGATAACCTGTGAATTGAGTCATCATATCTTTAACAGTATATTTGTGGTTGATGTCCTGCAGTAAGAGAGTGCTGAGTTTTGATTGGGTGTTAGAATTAATTTTGCTGTTGCTATAAGCATTTACATTGTGAGTAAAGCAAATGATTTTCACAAAGGAGATGGTTTGATGAAAGACCATAAACTCTAGATGCCAGTGGTACAATAGAATCATGTTAGCTCTATTCATGAGAATGAAACAGCAAAAACTGGGTAGTTGTGGTCCTCTAAAATGCCTTTGTATAAAAATAGCTAATTTTAAACATCTAAAGGGCTAAGTTTAACGATAATGAGAAGTGACATTACAGAAGTGTTGCGTAAATTTGCTCAAGTTTAGAAATCTTGTCCTGCAGGGCTGCCCAGCAGAGTTCAGGAATTTTGCCCTTGTGCAAAGTTTGGTTCCACTTTTAATTTATCTTCAAGAAGCATCTGAATAATTGAGCCTGGTCTGTTAAATTAGGCTTGCAGCTTAACTCTAGAAGAGGTTGAACATACAGATTACAGGATCAAATGATGGTGAAAAAGTTGATATCAGAAAGTTGGGCTGTGCAAGCACTAAAATGTGATCTTTCCAGATGTCTTGATTTTTATTGTGGTGACTTTTAAACCTTGTGGTATTTGTAATTTTGGTAGACTAATTTATATGTAAGCTCTATTACAATTTGTAATAATGACTGTTATCCCACCCAACTGTTAAAATTATAAAAAATTAGATTACAAATTTTATATATACTTTTTGTATACCAAATTTCAGGAGTAAAATGTATGTATTTGAGGAGTGTCATTATTATTGTCTCTGTGTGATTGTTTCTCCTTCAGTGTGAGGAGTGTATGTGCTGGCAGCACAGCGTGTGTATGGGGTTACTTGAGGACAGCATTCCTGAACAGTATATCTGTTACGTCTGCAGAGACCCACCAGGTATTAAGCACACACAAATCACTTAATTACTCTTTCAGTGCTTAGATCTCAACCCGAAGACATTTTACCGTAATTGCTTTTTGTTAACTTCTGACAGGTGTCTGCTAACTTGGTAATTCCAATAAAATTAATTTGTGAAATATTTCATTTCTTTAACAGGGCAGAGATGGAGTGCCAAATATCGTCATGATAAAGACTGGCTATATAAGGGTCATATGTATGGCTTATCTTTCCTGACGGAAAACTACTCGCATCAAAACGCCAAGAAGATTGTCTCTACCCATCAGTTGTTGGCTGATGTTTACAGTGTTAAAAAGGTGCTTCATGGCCTCCAGCTCAAGATGGACATTTTACAGTAAGAGCACTTCTGATTGAGAGTGCGTGTATGTGTGTGAGAGACAGGGAGAAACTGATACCTGATAAACAGCAGCTATGATTTAGAGAGTATGGTTTATCTCCTGAACCATAGTAAAACACACTGTTTACCGGTACATGCTTGAGAGGCTTGTAGGATTTTTAAAATACTTCTTTCTCCCAAGAAACAAACACAATCCCAGTTTGCACTTGTGGGCACGTTCTTGGGTGAACTCGGACGAAGACCAGCCAATGGGTGGAGTTCCGGACTGTATCCTGTTTCAGGAGCACTTCAACCAGAATTCGAACCCTGACACCTACATCACCAGCGAGCACAGCTACCAGAAGCCTCCTAGCGTGGGCCACCAACATGTACATGAGCAGGGGTCTCAGACCACCTCTCAGATGCTGTTGTTTGTACCAAAGGAGGAGGAGGTAACTTAGCTGGGAAATTAGCTGTGATTAAAAGTCCCCATTCATTATTTTCTGAAGTCTGATGCTTCAGTGTGTGTGTGTTTTTCTACAGGTGAGTAGTGCTATCTCACTGTCTAGCTGTATGAAAGAGAGCAGCTCCGGGCAGGTGGAGCAGGCCAGGAACTGTCTGCAGTGGCAGATGAACCTGCTCACACACATAGAGGATGTTCAGAACCAGCTGGCTGGCCGGATGGATCTCATTGAGAAAGAACTGGATGGTGAGTTTTCAGATACATTCTTTTGATTAGCTGTGTTTGCTAAACAAATGTGCATTCAGTGCATGTCAGATGAATGTAGTGAAGTATTTTGTAGCAAAATAACAGATTCAACTGTTTTTAATTTAAAAGAATAGTATCACCTGACACAAGACAGTGTATTGAAAGCTGATTTTTTGTTTTGTTGTTGTTGTTGTTTCCATTCCTTTTCCCATTCTGGGTTCAGTATTGGAGAGTTGGTTAGATTTCACTGGAGAGTTGGAGCCTCCAGATCCTCTGGCCAGACTGCCTCAGCTCAAGTGCCGAATCAAACAGCTGCTGACAGACTTGGGGAAAGTACAACAGATGAGCACACTATGCTCTGTGTAAGCTTGGTCAAAGAAGTGAAGCAAGCACATAAGGGCTGTGTGTGTGTTTCTCATTTCCTTTTGGACACAACAGCGCGTACATGCGGAACACATGCTGTACTGTTGAAGAGACGATCCAAGGCATGTTTGTGTCTTCACTGAGCAGTAGCAGTTACACAGGAAGAGAAAGAGCTGTGCTCCGTGAACTTCTTAACCACGAGTACCTTAAAAGTGCTTTTTGTTACAGCAAAGCATGAAGTAGATCATACAGTGAGTCCACTTCCACTGTTTGCGAATAGCGGCGTCTAAACAACTATATGTTAGCATTAGGTGGTGTTCCTGTTCTCATCCCTTGTTGTTAGAAAAATCTATGGTTAAATACACAGTGTAGCACACAGAAAATGTGCTGTAACATAACACGATTCTGCAGCAAACACTTTGTCCCAAGGAAGAAACCCATAAAATAATTTTTCTGATCTTTAGTGATACTGAGTTAATGTTTGCGGAATGCTATTGGAAGGCACATTTTTCACCTGTCCACTCTTTAAATTCTAAAAAAAAAAAAAAAAATTGTTTGAGTTCTGATTTGGACCTTAATATTAATATTTCATTAATTCATTATTTCATCTGATGGACACTCATTGAAATTTCTGTGTTCCTTCACTGAAACAATAGTACAGAATGACTTCATTGAGTGAACGTTCATTTCAATAAAAGTACCCAGTGCACAGACAGATTTGAGGTGTAGTCTTGGGGCCAGATTATTTCTGTTTGAAAATCAATCAGAAGTTTAAGAACTGGTATAGTACATGTCCAGGAAATCTAAATTTTGGTTAGATTTAGATTTAATATTGACAGTACATGGCTAGTCTCCACCGATAAACCTGTTGTCTGGGTATAAGCTTAACCTCTGTACTGGTCACAAAAGGCCTTTTACTGGCAGTTGACTCGGTACATTTGGATGATGCCCAAATATTTTTCAAATGAAGGGCATCTATAATTAACACTGTCAGATTGACTGACCTCTGATGTTCTACAGATCAAGCCATTTTCACAGTGAATTTCTGCAACAAACCCAGGCAGCTGGTCCAGGATAGGTGACGACTCGTCATCTTATCCGTTACAGTCGCATTCACTTCTTTGTGTCAGTTTATGTTGAGTGTCCCCAGCGCAGCAAGCTAGTTCGAAGCTGGATGTAAATGCATTTTACAAGCAGGTTGGTGCAGTTTTTTTGGGGGGGGGGGGTGATAAAATGTATATACTGTTTGTATGTACTGTATAGAAGAAAAAAAACTAAAGTATAGTAGGCCAACATATACTTGAAATGTCTGTTTATTCAACATTTCTATTAAGCTGTATAAAAGTGTTTAGAACTGAAGTTGATTTTGATGAGATACCAGCTGTACATTAAAGAGTTTATTTAAAAACTTGATGCAATTAACTTTATGTACTTCAATAAAGGATATTCTGACTATTTTCTTTAAAGCCTTCATCATTGCACATCAGAGTTCTGAGTAAATGGTTCCTAAAACATGTTCTAAACTTCACCTTGGTCAAAAAAAAAAAAAAAAAAAAATTTTGTAGCACCATATCACTCAAAAAGTATAATGACTACTTGAAGAAAAATAATGATCTCTTAAAGTGTGTAATAGGAGTCAGGGTTTTGTCGGTCAGAGTGTGAGATTGACCTGCATTGCTGTATAATGAGTACCATAATTGTTACCTGCTTTCACTAACAAATTAGCCCTGTTCATCCTGAGTGCTGATACTCTATGCTGAAAATGTCTTACAAAGCTTGTTTTGGACTGGTTTTTCTGTTAAACAAATGGGAACCTTACATTATATTGTAAACATTAACCAGATTTTTTTTAATGGAATTTAACCTGTTCTATTGAAGTGATTTTAAACACCTAGAAAGTGTCATACATTCCAGTGAGCCCTAGGTACCATGAGTGAAATGAATTTTAAATTCAGACACACAGAATTTTAAAAACTGAAAGTGTGAATGATGCTGTTTTATGTCAATTATTTAGTATGATCACAAAATATATATCCAAACTGTCACTGAAACTGATTAACAATATAATTCTGGTGTAGATGCTACATCCCCTGGCCTTTATGCAATATGGCCTGATGAAAACAGATTTCAGAGGACCTTGTAAGAAAATTACTGAAGATCTTATACATAGTTCATATACATAGACTAAATATAGGTGGAAAAAGCAAGAACTTTTTTGGCATGAGAACAGCATTCACTTCTTACAGGATTCACCTTTTCAATATGTTAAAAATAAGTCATTGCTTCATGTTTTTAAGTATATCCTAAGAATAATCTAAAAAGATCCTTTAGTTGTCAGAGTTTGTCATTTGTGACTCTAGAAGTTGAAACTGCTTTTGTGAAATTCCTTAATCATGGTGCATTTTATTTGATAAAACGGGTTTATTTGTGCATACAACAAAGGCCATGAGTTCACAATTTAAACTGTAGACAGTAATGAAAGTGCACAATAAATGCAGCCCTATGTCTCTGTAAATGCACCTCTGTAAAAGCTCTTTGTCATTCTGTTGTCCACCTTTAACCTTCCAAAGACTGTAAAAGCTCTTGTGGTGAAGTGGCCACCATGATGAAAGTACTCAAAGTTACAAGCTTGGCTGCTCATTTTGTAACGGTTTGGAATCTTTACATTCACTTGAAAGTGCCTTAAGCAGACTCAAGAGCTTCATGTTTTGAGAGCGAAGACGCCAGACACTCCAGAAGTGCCGTACAAGTATGACTGTGCATATCTACAGTGTATATAAGGCTGCTGTGGCTGCTCACTTCAGCTTGCGCTGGAAAGAGTGCAAGACACAGGTGCGATGAAGATGAAGTTCTTTGGTGCCTTGGTTTTACTGTTCAGTAGCTGCTCTATCACTCAAGGCAAGATATCAGGTAAGAGACTTATGCATTAATTCTTTTATGATAGTGACTGCTTGGGTTCAGTATGTCATTATATGTATCGGTAGGCTTTGTGCTAAGCCTGAATTTTATTCACTATGAAGTTTCATACCTGGGATGACTTTATGATCACCTCTTCTCTAGAGTACCAACTTGAGTCAGAGACCCTCAGCCAGTGTGAACTATCGAGAAGTGTTGGGTCTGCACAGCAGAATGACCACGTTCCTCAGTGCTCAGAGGACGGCCGCTACAGGTGCTCTGATTGAGATAATGGACCGATCTCATTCTTTGTCCTGTCTTGTTTCTGCTTATTATGCTTTTTAGGAAGTGAAGCAGATGGGCTTCAGTAAATCTGCTTAAAGGACCCATTAACTACAATTTTATAGTCATTTTTTCAAATGAGTGCAAAAGTCTCGAGCCACCTCTCATTTCTTTACATTTTGTTGGAAAATGAGACCCTAGGTCAGTGCAGTGATTTACTGCAACATGTGCAATCATACATGTAAATACAGTATAGAACGCAGAGAGAGCATGTATAATTCTAAAAGTCTTCAAAGTCGATATTTGGTTTGACCACCGTTCACAGCCTGAACTCTCTAAGGCAAGTTTTTTTGTAATTCCTTTCAGTAGTCTTCAGGAATAGTTCTCCAGGCTTCTTGAAGGACGTTCCAAAGCTCTTCTTATTCCTTTGACTGCATTAGCAGAGCCTTTGGGCTTCTTGTTGTGCTGAAAAATGAAGCCAGTCAGACGTTTTCCTGATGGTATTGCAGTGTGGAGGGGTCTCGAGACTTTTGCACAGTAGTGTATATGTGGTTTTACGTACCAAAACCAAAAACAGCTGTAATACTTTTTAGACAGTCAAATTTAATAATATAACGCTTTTTATAACTGACATTGTCACAAAGCAGCTTTACAGAATAAAGGTCTGAACCCATTGTGAGAAGCCAAAGGTGACAGAGTCACAAACAAACTCCCTCAAGCTCAAGAAGCAGCTTTGGGAGGAATCAAGACTCAAAAGGGCAACCTATCTTCCTCTGGTTAACCCTGGAAAGCAAGAGAGAATAAAGGACACTGGAGACAACTAACATGACTGACAACTAACAAACTGATATATTTAAACGACCTCTGTTCTGATTGGCTGACCTGCATTGTGCTACATTTAGAAATCAGTCTGACTGAAATACCATTATATTATCAGTGTGAAGGGGCAGGGCTGAGTATGAGGATGTATGTAAATGCATTAGTTTTTGTGACATTGCAAACACAACAAATATGAAACAATCAGTTTTTCTGCTTAGTTTCCAATACATGAACTGAATGCTTGAAGAGTGAATGGTACATTTTGAAACCTTAACTTTAACTATAAAGTGCATATTTACTATGTCTAAGTCTTTTCTTTCAAAGCATGTGAAAAATTCAGTGTGGTGCCCTTAAAATTACTCTGTCTGAAAATAGGACAGAACTTTGTAACTCTGGCATCAGGTGCCCATTACCTCCCCAGGAACAGTACATACATGTGTATATTTTTATCTTATTAATGACTACCTGAAGTCATCTGTCGGAAGGTCTGTCTTTCCATGTAACCTGTCTAATCTGTCTGTCTGAATGTGTCTCTGTGCAGACATGTTCAGTGTAATCGTGGCGGGGAGTGCTGGTGTGTGAACGCTGATGGAACAGAAATCGCCGGAAGCCGGCAGAATGGCTCTGTGGTGCAGTGTGAGTAGTTAAAACTATATTACAGTCTGAATTCCAAATAAGCTCTAAGATTATTCTAGAATTGGAGGAAAAGCTAATGACAGTAAGATGAGTTAGACACTTGTCTGGCCCAGTATAATGTTTTCAGTTGTACATTGTGCCTGGGTTCACATCATCAAACCCCACTCAACTGCCCTCAGGCTTGACCTCATGCCAGATGCAGAGACAGAAGGTTCTCCTGAGTGGGGATGCTGTTCTGGTGCCCCGCTGCTTGGACTCTGGCGAGTTTGAGCCTGTGCAGTGTGATGAGATTCGGAATCAGTGCTGGTGCGTTGACTTGGAGGGCATGGAGATCTATGGCACACGACAGAATGGAAGACCATCCCAGTGTGAGTGGGTTTATGTGTTTGCTCCTGAAGTTCTACAGGTGACCAAATCTTACTGAACTGGTTTGTGCCAGCAATGTAATTTTGGCAGTATATTATACTTTGTTTTGCATTTTTCGGTGTCTGTGTATTGGTAATGTATTGAATTGACTAATCAGAATCATAAAACTTTATTGATCTTGGAGGAAATTGCTTATGCCATGACAGCACAATCACACAGAGACACAAAAGCAAGAGCAATATAAAATCTAATAGAAACATAAAGTCAAAATAAAACTACAGAAAGTATTCTGAAAAGTACTAAATGCACTATGCTATGTACACAAAATGGTCAGTATAAGAGGTGGATATAAATACTGTAGATAAATAAATAAAATTACTGCTGAAGTGGTTTACTAATTAACACAAATAGTGGTTTGGAGTTGTTCTCTAGACCGAGTCTGTTATTGCACGTAACAGTGACAGAAGTGATATTGCACATGATAAGACTATTGCACAAAGTTCCCACATTAATAAAAACCCATTACAGTAACACATGTGACTCTGGGCCTCAGGTCCAGGTGTTTGTGAGGTGAGGCAGCGTCGGCTTCTCCATGGTGTTGGAGAGGCGTCTCCTCCACAGTGCTCCAATGATGGAACCTTCCTTCCTGTGCAGTGCAAGTTCATCAACACAACAAACATGATGGTCTTCGATCTGTTACACACCTTTAACAGGTGAGTTTTGTTGTGTGTGTTTCAGCTCCTAATATTCATCAGCCTTGTTTAAAACAGAAGTAGAAAAGGCTAGAAGAAAAGAAAGCACTAATCACTGAAAGAAGTGATTAGTGCTACAAAAGAAAGGTTAATCACTGGTTATCATAAGCTGTTTTAATATGGATTTTTAAGCTGTACACTCTGGACCTGTCAGCAGGTCAAGACCCTCAAACCTTACTCGCACAACCACATTTGAATATATATATATATATGTGTGTGTGTGTGTGTGTGTGTGTGTGTGTGTGTGTGTGTATATATATATATGT
>JBBPCZ010000007.1:9856557-9872183 GCA_037974445.1 Brycinus macrolepidotus
CCAAGGTGTCCTCTTTTTCACAAGCTCAAACCTGGTCACCCTACTTAATATAGTATGAATTTTGCAAAAATAAACAATAATTTAATTCCAAGTTGAGATGTAGATGACACATGTGAAATTAAGCCTATTCAAATCATCAGTGCCACTGAAGTAGGGTTTAACCGGTCTGATATTGTGTTTGTGTGTATGTTTAGACACTGTGCTCAGTAATAAGAAGATTCTGGACAGTGTGATGGACATGATCAGGACTGGATCATATCAGTCAGTCCTTGTCTCAGAACGTGCTGTGGCCTTCTCCTCACCGGCCTCTTTCAGCTGCTCTGCGGGCTTTCAGCAGCTTCCAGACTCCACTGGGTGTGGTACGCTGCCTCCATTGCCCATTTCTTTCCTAATCATAGGCCTCCTCTGGGTAATGAATGGGAGAGGGGTGATTTGGCTCAGTTTTGCCAGTTTTCTATTTGCATCAATGCCCTCGAGGGATTTTTAGTTTAGTCTACTGACATAAAAAAAGCAAAAAAGGAAAGGTAGTATAGATTTTTTTGGCTCTTAACAATAAAACTGAAAATGGAAGAATCACTTATTCTGTGTGTCTGGGTATATGTTCTCTATAAAAAAAAAACAGCAGCAGTATGAATGTCTGAGTTCATAATGATTCGGTTCGCTTATCATGGATTCTATAGGAAAACATTCAGCGTATCATGGAATCTCAAATTTCACGACGATTTGATTTGTTTTGATTATTTTGGTACATTTTGGAATAGAATTTTAATACACTGAGCGCACATGAGACTGGAATAACTAGTAATACAGATGGTTTACAAATGGATTATAAGAACAGGTTTCAAGGCTTTTTGGTGAGTGGGGGTGTAATTTTAGGCAAGAAGTAGTGCATATTTTATTAATAGTTTATTATTGTAATCAATGATAACCAATTCTAAAGCAGATGCGTCCTTCAGATACATTTTACACTCCTAATTTTCTCTCATACTCTCTTGTTCTCACTTTCTCTCTTTCAGTTATGTGTCCAGCTGGCTCGTTCTACAGTGGTGGTAAGTGTGATGCATGTCCTCGTGGTTCATATCAGGCTGAGACTGGACAAGAGTTCTGCACCCTCTGTCCTTCAGGAACCTCCACTGCAGCTCAGGGAGCCTCCAGCCCTTCACATTGTGAGTGACAGTTTGACATTGCCTTGATGGCTCTATAGGGTTTACTGTAGCTATAATAATAGAGTGTACTAGCAATACTAAGATCATCAGTTTGATTCCCTGGTAGTAAACATTGATTGATGATTAATTGATACCTTTTTTTGTCATTTTCAGAAAATAAAAGTCTGCTAAATAAATAATATATAAAAAACATAAACAGTTTTTTCGCACTTAAGAAACGTAACAAATAAAAATAACTAATGAATGAACAGAATTGCAAAAATTCCTTTATTATCTCATAAACTTAATAAAATATTTTAAAGACTAAAGTCTTATTCTTTTATTGTACACTAGAGTAAAACCACTGCCGTTTCACAGATAGAAGATTTTGTTACATTTCTCTGTTTGTGGTGTGAAGGTATTTCAGAGTGTCAGCAAAGTAAGCTCAGCTGTACAGATGAAGGGGACTTTCTATCAGCCCAGAAGCACTTCCTGTCTGGCAAGTGGCTGTGCATCACTTCACAGGGAGAGGAACTGTCCTGGACATCTGCAGATGAGGCAATCACTGCCGAGCAGTGCAAAGGTGTGAAGCGCAGAGTAACCTAAAAGAACAAGATGTGAACAAGATGCGGTGAAGGGGCATGTGACTAATCAGTAAACCACATATTCACTACTGAGACAGCAGTACAGATGCACTGATATTAATAATAATGGCAGTGAGGTGTGTGTGTGTGTGTGTGTGTGTGTGTGTGAGAGAGCAGAACTGGAGAAGTTTGAAGTCGTTTCAGTTTCATCCTTGCTGCTGGATTCAGTGGATGCTGTGGTACTGCGCACTGATTCCTCTTCACAGCCACTGGAGACTCAGCTCAGGAAATGTGTGCTAGGTACGTTCTTAACTTTCTTCTCCTCCTTACAGTCAGCTTGTTTCTATTACAGCAGTCACAGCTTTCCAGTATCATCATTAACATAGTTAAATAATTGTACACTATAGGTACTCCTTCATTGCCATTTTAATTTGTTCCACATGGCTCAATTGTTGGTAACACTCACTAGGATCCAACAAGTTTTCCACTGCGTGACTACAGTAATTATTACATTTAGCAACTCAAGATGGCCAAATAAAATGTATTTGACGTTTTCAATCAATAACATTTGTCTCTCACTTTCTCCTTTATAGACTGTGCCAAAAGTGAATCATGCCAGCATGTCACTGTGTACCACGAGGGAGCACAAACCCTCTGTGACCTTTACAGCACAAGTGCAGCTAATGTTGAATGCAGGACCTCTAAGCAAGTAAGAGGCTCGTATTGCATGTTCTGACTAATGCCAGTTCACTTCTTTCAGTTGTATCAAGCACTTTCTCACAGATGCCCTCAGACATGTGCTGTTCTCTTAGCACTGGACCCATGATGGAAACATTTGCTGTGCACCTGATGTACTGCCTGAACTGTCCGTGCTTGTGTTGTCTGCTTTTGCATGTGCACTGGAAAAAATTATCAGTGCTGAATCAGGATCAGAAGTTTCTCTGCTCCGATCTAATCTCGACTGCAAATGTTCCATGAAACATTTCAGCATTTAAGAGCATGTGTGTCATAAACAGTTGATGTTTTGCATTCTTTTAACCTTAAAGAACATTTGATTAATAGGACTAAGAATGGTCCAAACATGAAACATGATAATGAAAGTTGAGAGTAAAGGAAACATTTGAGAATAAATGACTGACTGGGCTGTTACATGTTTATATTTTTCTTAGCAACCAGTGGATGTTTACAAAAATATTCAAACACGTTTAACTGTTCTTTGAACTTTTGTCTGGATTGGCTCTCAGACTGTGATGGGTAGGATGAAGTAGTGATCCGACATGGAATAAACTGCTGTTAACTTGATATGTTGAAGAACTTTGGTTGATTTGGCATGTTTTTGTAGAGAAAAGGATTTCTGGGGAATGAAGGAGCTATAGCCTTCCAGACACTGAGCTGCTTGCTGAAAGTGAAAGTTGGCGATAAGCCCAATCTCACGGTCCTCAGGAAGAAAGGTAAAATATGGGACCTGCCAATTACATAGTATTCACTTGGTAAAAATAATCATAGACCATACAATCTCTTTACACGAATGGTCTGAACTCTATAGCCACCCATGATGTTAGAGACAGGAATCTGTAAGGATACAGAAAATGCACACAATTGACTTGTGTCATAAATATTTCGTTTTGTGAAATCCAAAAAAAATCTGTTTTAGACAAGGTTGCTGAAATTGGGAACTGATATATGTACAAACACCAAGATGAGAGTTGAACACACTAACTCACGTTTACATCATCAAGAAAATATTTCTGTCTGTTAAGCAGTAAACAACGACTTGGATTTCCTTTTCAGTAGCTTTAATTGCAAGCCTGGAATCTAGCAGAAAAAATTAAGTTGTTATTTTTGGCCTCCCCACAGTTTTGGAAATACTTGCAAGTCGAGCACAAGAAAAATGTCTTTCTCTCTCTTCCTTCGTCCACCTATACCCCCTAAAAGGTTATGAATTCAGCACAGCAGGCCAGAAGAGCTTTGAGCGGCTGAGTTTTCACAAGGCCAGTTCTGGAGTGTACCGGACTCTCGTGTTTGAGGCACCTGGGGCATCTCTGACAGACATGCATCGATTCTGTGTGGACTCTTGCAGTCAGGAGAGCTGCTGCGATGGCTTCATCCTCAACCAGAATGTCCTCAATGGAGGTCAGGTTTGGTCTTAAGATACAACCACGGGGATGTTCAGTCCATTTCTGTATTTTTTTTTTTTTTATCCCATTGTAATATGCAGTACCAGTCAAAAGTTGGAACTCCATAGTCTTAAAGACCTTTTTGATCTAAAAGCTTGAAAAATAGTCAAGTTTATATGTACACTATATATTATATATTTGCGAAAGTATACAGCACACTCCTTCATATGGATTTAAGGTGCACCCATTTCTAACACTGGCTTTCAGTTGTACTCTGCTTGAATAATCTCCATAAAAAAACCTCTTCCAATGGAATGATACACTCTGGAGTCACCTGTAGTCACCAAGCTTATTCTCACTCATTCTCCAGTGTCAGTACCTTACCCCACCTAGCTTTTGTGTTTGAATGCAATCAAATCCTAACAGCAATGTTCCATCATCCATTTAAAAGCCTTCTCACAAGAGTAGAGGCTGTTGTTGCCACTAAGGGTGACAAACCCAATTGTTGAATGACCTGGTGTCTATAAACTTTTGGACACAATGTTTGTATGAACTAGTTTTCAATAGCCAACAAGTGGTCAGCATATGTCTCCTTTGAAACCATTAGAAAAGCTTCCCAGGTGTCTCCTTGTGAAGGTACTGGAGAAAATGCCAGGAGTGTGCACAACTCAAGTCAAATGGGGGCTCCTTTGAAGAATCTAAAATAGAAGATAAAACACAAAACTTGTTTTAAAGTTTTTTTGGTTTCTACATAATTGGCTACTACTGCAGGTAGAGTGTTGAATGGGTTGAGAAAAGAATGGTGTCTTGAAGGTTTCTCTGTGTGCTGCATGGCAGGTTCTATGATGTGCGGTCTGCTGAGTTTTCCTGCTGTGCTGCAGTGCAGTGAGGATGACTGGGATGTGAGCGCTGTGGCTTCTTCCAGCCGCATCTGTGGAGCTGGCCTGAAATACAACCAACAGCAGAAACGCTTCACCTTTGAGTTTGGTGGACAGAACTTCACCATCAGTAAGACACCAGAAGCAAACTGCAGAATTTACATATGAGCAGCTGGAAAATGTATATGCTTGTTGTTTGTGATGAGTTAAAGTTTCTTTTAGCCTGAAAGTGCACCTGGTAACAAATCACTCCAGTCCACGCCATGCTCACAACCTACAATATGTGAAATGCTCCAAGCTGTTGTGTTTACCTGACCAGTTCATTGCTCTGATTCTTTCAGCTGATTCTGCTTTGCCAACATCAAGCAAAAATAAAACTGATTACCAAGCCACTATCATTGGCTTTCAGCGGATCTACCTCTGGAAAGGTAAGAAATATGCCTAGGTCATATTTGTGCAGTAAACAGTGCTGTAATCATTGTAAAAAAGGACACACTAGAGAAGACGGAACAACCAACACTTGCCTTGTATTGTTTTCACGGGTGCCTGAATAGTTTTGACAGCAATGTTTTTCTCTGAAGAGTCGGATATGAGCACTCGGCCAATGGCTGATGAAGAATGTGGAGGATCAGCTGTTCTGGAAGCTCCCAGACTGACCCTCTCTGGTATGACACTTTCCAAGCCTCTTGAATTAGAGACTGTGGGACGTTATTATATAAGATTGTACTTTATTTGGATAGTGCATAATAGATTATTTGTCAAAAGCCAGTTGATTCTCTGTAGCATTCATGTCAGGATTAGGAGTAGGACCAGGGTAAAAGGCAGGTTAGAACTTGGGATGATAGTTAGTGTTACAGTTAGGTTACGCAGCTGTGGGCATTAACAAAGTACATATTCTTCATTACTGTACTTAAGTATAAGTATCTGTACTCTTATAAAGTGTCCAGAATGAAAGAAATTACGGATGAGGTAGTTTTAAATCAGTTACCTGAATATTGTAGGATGGAAATGTTATTGATTTTCTATATTGAAGGCACAAGAGGAGAAATATTGGGCAGTGTCTTGCAGCACTTTTACTTTTGAGTCAAGTTAAGTGAAGTCAAATTTATTTGTGTAGTGCTTTTCCTAACTAATGTTGTCAAGCTGATGCTCAAAGCCACTTTACAGAAATCCAAAACCAAGACCACAGTGAGCAAACCAGAAAGGCGACACTGGCAAGGAAAAACTCCCTCAGAGCCAGAAGAAGAAACCTTGAGAGAAACCAAGGCGCCCAACCTCCTCGACTGACACCAGACGGCACAGCAATAACACAAGAAGCATTTAGTATTATGAGCTAAGGAGGGACTGAGCACATGTAGTAGTCAATAATAAACATTGAGAGATGAAGGTGTTGCGCTGCTAGACAAAAAGTCTAAACCAGAGAATATCGATTTGGGAGCACAAGGGTCTCTGGATGTGTGATTGCGTAAATTAGAAAATGATATGGTGGTAGAAGTATTAGCAGCAGGAGCACCCAGTCAAGGGCCAGCATCAAATCACAACTCAAAGAAAAGAGGCTAAACAGGACAATAATATTGCAAGTGTACAACAAGTCATTGCAGTCAATAGAAACTTGTGGGAGTAACGAGAAGATCATAGAGATAATAAAATCAGTACATTCGCAAACACAACATGTGTCAAAGAACATTAACCAAAAGCTTGTGTGAATATGTTTTCAGTCTGGACACTTCAGAAGATCGAGAATGTGTCTGAATCCTAAAATGAAACATAGTGATTTTTCCAATTGTTTGGCCTTGTGGGAGAAAGTACATTTTAAAAGTATTTAAAGTACATTTAAAAGCTGTTACTAAAGCAAAAGTATAAATAGAGCACATGGATGTTTTACTTTGTTTGCAGCTATAGTCAGGGAAAAGATAAGGTAAATATAATGTATTTTTAGTTGAAGTTAAAGACCAGAAAATGTCTAGCGTTATTGTATATTATACAGTATCTTCCCAGCTCTGTTAACAAAGGCAGAAAAGAGCGAGGATTCTGTTTTTTTGTTTCGGTCTGTTTAGCATGCTGCTTTTGACGTGGCTTTGCAGATTCAGTGAGAGAGATGTTTGATGTCCTGGCTGGCAGTGATGTGAGGACCGAATCAAAGAATACACCCAGCCAACAGTACTGGCTCTTCAAACATCAGTTCACTGCAGAAGAGGGCCAGCTCTGGTGTCTCAAGCGTAAGACCTTATTTAACGCTAAAAGAACAATGTCTGCTCTTGTACAGGCTTTGATGTTATGCTGTGTTTCTCCTTAAGTGAGTCCTTAAGCATGAGTGTGGGTGGGCACATGTTCTCTGTGTATCCACTGAAGGTTGTATGGAAGAGGAGCTTTGTCATGTGGCTGACCTTCGAGATGAAGGCTCTGCGTATTTTGCATGCGTGCTGTATCCTGACACGCGCGTGTGTGGGGCCTATGATAAGCCTCTGAGACAGGCCTGCTCTCTGGTGTTGCCCAAGGAGACACACTCTGCCTATCAGAAGAAGGGTGAGTTCAACACACACTTTTAGGGCTGTGCTATATGTCACTAAATCTCAACTTCCACATGCTGCTATTCTGTATCTAATATTCAGGCATAACTGAAAATACAATTGCCAGTTATTAATCATAAACTAACCACTGATCAAGAGCTAGAGGATGACTATCGCAAAGTATTAATGGACATAAGTAATCTGTAGTTTCTTCAAGGTGCATTAACAAATAGTTGTGTCTAATAAAGTAACTAGTATGTGTACACAGTGTTTAACCACAACACACCCCACCCACAATGCTGCTGTCCTTTATATGATGCACGTATAAGGTCCCTTGTGGAGCAACAGTTGGGACTCTAAGTAAATGTAACTCCCCAAAGTATACTTTTATGTTAGGTGTACAAAATGACCCATGAGTAAAGGTGTAAACTATTTGTACATAATAAACTGGAAGATATTATTTGAACCTGCTGAATAAAGTAAACCCCACTGAGCTTATGTTCAGTTTGGATCCTTTATTTAATAATCCATTTAGATGAGAATTCGTTGTTTTGACAGCTGTCTGCTTCTCTACCTCTCTAGCAGTAATTATGCTTTCCGTCAGAAATTCTATTACCCAGAACTCTGAATACAAAACATCCTCCAGTGATAACATTTTCATCTGTTACGGGGCGAATTACTAGTAATATGATTGTGTTTGAATGGTGAAATCAATAGCTCTGTCTTTGCACAGACCTGTGTAATGGTCTATGCTACATCAGTCTTATCCTCCTGTATTTTGATTAGCTTGTTTTGGGGCCTGTTGATCTTAGCAACTGTTCCAGAGTTTAGATGACTCCAAAGTTTATACAGCTGGGTCTGTATTGCCCCGAGCCTGAGCAGTGAGAGGGGAGAGAGGATGTGGTCTGATCAGATGATGTAAGCTTATTTATTTATGCATGGGCTGTGTGAGCAAGCACGGGTGAATGTGAGGAGCTGATGACTCTGTCTGGCAAAAATGACTGTTTCTGCAATGCTGCTTAAAAAGAACCTCTGCTCACTTGCCTGTGTGTGTGTGTGTGTGTGTGTGTGTGTGTGTGTGTGTGTGTGTGTGTGTGTGTGTGTGTGTGTGTGTGTGTTTCCGTATGTTTCTGTGTGTTTCTGTGTGTTTCCGTGTGTGTGTGTGTGTCTGTGTGTCTGTGTCTGTGTGCGTGTGTCTGTGTCTGTGTTTCTGTGTGTGTGTGTCTGCGTGTGTGTGTTTCTCTGTGTGTGTGTGTGTGTTGACAAAACCAAAAAAGAACAAGATGTTTGTTCAATCTCAGCTTTAGATGCTAAAAATAATGAATAAAACAACAGACATCAAAGCCTCTTTATGAAAATTAGATGTTTCCAGATTTGTGCACTCAGTTTAGACACTACTCATAGTGTTTTCTTTATTTTTAGATTACTTTTATTACTTATTTTATACACACTATGAAAGAACGCATTGGAAATCATTCAAACATTTACGTTTACGTTTTCGGCATTTAGCAGACGCTCTTATCCAGAGCGACGTACATCAGTGCTTTAGTAATCCACATCTGTTCTTCATTTGCCACACTATGCAGTGGCAATTGAAACTCATTCAACATTATCTTTTATTAGTTTTTAAAATCCCAAAAGAAACCTCTTATTGCATTAATGGTCGTCTTTACACACCCTTGGCTTCCTCTCATGGACCTTCATGAGGAGACACTTTCCAAGAGCCTTGAAGAATATCCACATCTTCTTTACTACTACATTGAAAACTGATTTTGTAAACACATTTATATACATAGTCATGACCATTTGTTACTTATCAAGCATTTAGGCATAAGACTGTATATTAAAATGTCTTTAAAGCTGTTTAAAATAACATTTGTGAAACACCAAAGGGTATCTTCATATATCTTACAGCACTTAAACCGTCAGTGCATTGAGTTTCACCATGAACTTAATGAACACATTGTGAGAACAGTTGATGTAGCAGCCAGTTTCACTTCTCTTAGTGCACACAAATATGAGATAATACACGGTTACACTCATTTTTAACATACTGAAAAGACAGATTTGCTATCATGTTTCAGAGCCATAGAGAACAGTGAAATCTTGGAAACTTGTGTCAGTTTTGCTTAGAGTTGATGCAAAAGTTTTTGAGTAATTCTCAGTCAGACTTATGTATTTGGTTTGGAATTAATTTTGGCATCTGTTGCCCTCTTCATTCTCTCCCATCTTGAACTTCCAGAAGAAGTTTTCCACTTACAGTTTCAGAAATGTCACGTTTCATAAATGCCTAGACATCTACATTATGACTGGGTCTCCTTTAAAAGGCAGATTGAGGAGTTTTATATTAGGGAAATATATACAGTTTTACCTTTCACTGTATAAAGAAAATTGTTAAGACGTCAGTGGGGACATTAAAAGAACTTTTTTGTATATAAGACTTTGTTCCAGTATAAAAATTCCTTTAAAGAAGGTACAAAAGTTGTTGAATGACATCAGACAATCCACTGCCAAACAGATTTAATCCCCTTAATTTGGTGATATTAGTGTAGATGTTCCTGATATTTGCAGTAATCATTCTGTGATGTCTAAGGTTTGTCTCCATGGAAAGAAATCAGTGTTATGTAACTGTGAACTGCCAGCTGGGCAGCTGTAGAGTAGTAGAGGTTTCCTGCATTTTGAAGTCATGTGGTGATGGGCTGGTGTACACCTGATTTATAGCACGTGCACTGGGCTGTGATGCACCCTCAGGTTACTCTGTCTGGTCTGCCGTGTGACTTCAGTTCTGTTCTGAAGTACAGTTCTAGTAAATGTGAAGGTAATTAGGAACAGGTTTCTTATTCACAAGACAGCAGTTAAGGCCAACATTTTTTTTTATGTATCTTGTGCTTAAAATCCTATTAACTATTAAACATAATATTCAGGGTGTGAATAACTGTGTGTATTGTTCAAACATATTGCTTTGGCCCTCATATGTAAATCTTGGCATGAGAATTCCACACCTTTATACCAAAATCATAAAAAAAAACTCGCCGTTTTCGGTCTTTTCCAGAGTAGGCATAATGTATTTCATTGGCCTATTAAATAATCCACAACAGAAAGCAGCTAACGTAAACTCTTCACATGTGGTCCATCTGCTGTTGACTTTGATAGGTGGAAAATGATGCTTCCTGTGAGCAGTGCCGCCTCAGGGGGGCTTCTCAAGGATCGCTGAGCCAGCATTTTGCCTTTCTCCACTCTGAAAATCAAAGACTCTTTTTATGATTGTAGCACTTTTGCTCCCTCCTAGGCCTTACCCTGAGTTTTCTCTCTGCTGGAAAGCGCATCCTGTTCTCAGGACAGGAGCGAAATGCAGGAAAAGCTTTATCACTTCATTGCTGGGACAAAGAAGTTTTTCAAGAACTATTTATAGATCACGTTGTGTCTATACCTTAACAGTTAATAAGATGTCTTAGTGTAATATGGTGTGTCTGGTTATTCTTTCTTTTTTTGTTTGTTTATTTGTTATACAGCCTATAATAAGTCTGAAGTTACAAGCACAGGGATAAAACCTGGTGATATCTGAGGACTAAATTGCTCTCTTTATGGTGAATTTGCATTAAAAATACTTTCCAGTCTAGTCCTGGCACTGCTTGCATGGCCCTGAGCACTGTTCCATTATACCATTCTAATGAAACGTTTATGTACAAGAACTTGTGGAAAACTTTGTGGGTTCATATCTCTTCTGTATGCAGCATTTTTGTATGCAGTGGTCTGAAAATGATGTATTCAGACCACTCTCATTAACGTGATATTTTCCACCCTCAACAGACCTTTTATACAAACACACATGTTTTTCAGTAGTTCAAGTGATTGTAATCAATGCATCTGGCACCTATACGTACTTCCCTTGCTCTCCTAATTTTCTGTGATTTTTGTCTGAAAATGTACGCTGGAAAAGATTTAAAAATCATTGGAATATGTTGCAACACATCGTGAATGAGCCTTGGAGGCAGCACAAGGAAAAGAAGCTGTTTTTCCCTTTCCTCTCTCTGCAGTTGATCTAAATGGCAGCGTGGAGAGCTTCTATAGCCGCGTGGCATTTAAAAAGATGGTGTCTTATTCCGTCCGCAGCAGAGTTGGTGTGTCCAGCAAGGCCATTACTGAAGGGTAAGCAAGTGTTGAATATCACTTGAAAGCTGTAACACTGTTTGAGAGTAAAGAAAGCAGACATTATTTTGTTGGGCCATTTTCCCCTTAAAATTGCAACGATAACCTTTTTTATTTTAAGCACATAATTGTGCAATAGTTTTTTGAGTTTGAGTCCTGATTAGATTTCCTAACCATTTAATCTGTCATAATCACATCTGACAGTCAAAATCCCTGCCCACATATCCTCTCATGTGGTTGCGTGAGCACTGATAACTGATGATAAAGCTGCAACTTGTTGCTGTGTTGAGCAGGTTTTTTGAGTGTGAGAGACGCTGTGATGAGGATCCGTGCTGCAGGGGAATCGGATACGTCAGAGATACTGGAGCTGCTGGTATGAGCATGTGGTTGTTTGATTTTATAGCATATTGTACCATACCACTGATGTGTGTATCACTCACAGATGTGCATCTCTCTCTCTCTCTCTCTCTCTCTCTCTCTCTCTCTCTGTCTGTCTGTCTGTCTGTCTGTCTCTCTCTCTCTTTGTCTTTCTCCCTCTCTCTGTCTCTATCTCTCTCTCTCCCTCTCTCTCACTTTCTCTCTTGTTCTCCCTCTGTCTCTCTTTCTCTTTTTGTTTCTCTTTCTCTCTCTCTCTGTCTCCCTGTCACTCTCTCTTTCTCTGCCTGTCTCTCTCTTTCTCTCTCTCTCTGTCTCTCTCTCTTTCTGTCTCTCTCTCTTTCTGTCTCTCTCTCTCTCTCTCTCTCTGTCTCTCTGTCTCTCTGTCTCTCTCTCTCTCTCTGTATCTCTCTCTCTCTCTCTCTCTCTCTCTCTCTCTCTGTCTCTGTCTCTCTCTCTCTCTCTCTCTGCTCAGATGTCTTGTGTCTGACTCTGAATAGTCTGGGTATTCAGACGTGTGGGGAAGATGACAGCACTGAGTGGAGAGTGCAGGACTGCTCCCCCTCTAAAGTACAGACTGGGCTATACCCTTTTGGCTGGTATGAGAAGCCAGGTGTGTGTGTTCTCTGCAAATGAGAGCAGATAGGTGCACACATAAGAGTGTATCTTGCTATTTAAATACTGATTTTTTCCCCAGTGCCAACATTCGCAACCTTTCAAAAATTTTGAATCGCTTGGATAATACCTACTTATCATTGTATGTAACTATAGTGAACTGTTTAACAGACACTCACAATTTCTGCTACCTGCTAACACTGCAGGAGTTCATATCAGACCCTCAGGATATATGGATTACTTGACCAATATTTTTCCTTTGTTTCCAGTGAATCAGTGGACAAAAAGTCCTGGTATTTGTCCTTCCTTCAAACTTCGCTCTCCCTCTAAAGCTGGTAAGAGGATCATTATCTCTAACAAGAGACTCATGTCCTTCCTGTGCTAGATGGGATAAATTGAGCCTGTTTGTTTGTCAGGGATTAATTTTGCTTACCACATGATTTCACCCTGTAATCTTATCTTATTAAACTTATACTGCTAATTCTTCACAGTTGATTTGAATAACTGGAAACTGTTGGATGCATCATCTGTACTGGTGGACTCATCTGTCTCCACGTTTGACGTTGTTCATATCAGCAGAGACATTGCAGAAGATCTAGATCGAGTGAGAGACTGGTGCCTGGCTGGTCAGTTACTTTCTATTTTACTTGCTAACTCCAGTAAGCTGTGAAGGTGAATGATGATTTTCCAAGTATGATGTATCTGTGTTTAGTGGAGACACATTTTTGTGTATGGGTGTTTTTGTACATTATTAGGAATGTGTGTGTGTGTGTGTGTGTGTGTGTGTGTGTGTGTGTGTGTGTGTGTGTGTGAGCTCCGACGGGTCAGGAATGCCACCCATTCTGCTCTCAAAGAGACGAGGCCATTCGAGAAGGGTCCAGGACTGTGAGCGAGGCTTCATGGTTTGATTGTATTATTTTTAAACGCTGATTATTGGGGAAGGCGCGCTCGGTCTTGGCTCGTAACTCGATCGCCGGGCTTCTCCGCCACACGGAGACCGAAAACCCGCCGCAGCCCTCTACATTTACAATAACATGCAGAAACCGCCGGCGCTCGAGCGCACCCCGACAGCCCTCCAGCCTGGCAGCTCGGCGTTTCTCCTTTTCCCCCAAAGTGGATCTGACATATATTAACTGGGATTGAAGTAAAAGTGGTCGAGCCCTGCTGCTGGCTGCGTTTCCTCAAAGCTTGAAATCATTAGGCCGTATCGGTTCCCTCCCTAAAGAGCCCGCCGCCCCATCCCCCCACCGCTTCCAGACCAGTTCAGCTTCACCCACTTTTCTCACACACTTCATTTCCTCATCGGGACATCAGCTACAAATTGCTGCGCGTTGCTAAAGTTATCACACGCCGCCCAGGAGGACCGCGCTGAGCGATGTATCATCCTGTCTATTTATCATCGGGCGAGGCTGCCAAGCCTGAGGCAGGGGGCGCTCTCTTCAGGGAGTGTCTTTTATTTATCCAGTGCCAACTTTATTACCCTGTCTATTTATCATCAGTGGCCTCTGCTGAGCTTCGGTTCCTCTGCCAGCAGGGGGCGCTCACTGGGGAGTGAGAGTTTACGCTGGCATGGAAAAGCAGGAATACTGGAATGGCGGCATCCCAGTGGCATACTGGATCCCAGTGAACTGTTGATCCACACACACACACACACACACACACACACACACACACACACACACACGTACAAATACATCCCTTAACTGAATTTCTTCCTCTCTTTACATGATTCGTAAACACACTGAACTTTTCTGCCTTAAAGAACTTACACCACAGCTGCCACTGTAAACACCCTGCATTTATTACAGACTGCACATTCTCTGTCCTGCTGCTGCTATTATTTACATAATTATTATTTATTGCTGTCTACCTCTATTCTGCATTTCTGCACACCTAACAACTCCACTGCTAGAACACAGTATCTGTAATAATATTATATTCATTCGAACATTGACATCTCTAAATGTTGTCTTCTCCTCTGGTTTTGTTACTTTCGATTTTCTTCAGTAAAATCTTCCCTCTGCTTTAGTTCCACAACTGAACAGAATCAGACCTGCAGGAGGGAGAGAAACACTGATAGGTCACATGACATGGGGGGGGGGGGGGGGCTTTATTGTATGTGTGTTTTATTTAAAACACAAAGAAACAAAAAGTACCGACACATTTAACTATTTTAATTTTCTAACATTTTCTGGAAGTTTAAATTGATGGTCAATTTGAGCCCAAACATTTGAAATGAGCGGTTCAGGAGATTCAGACGAGAAGCTGGTAAATGTAACTGAAACATTAAAGGGGTTTATTTATTGTCGCTGAACTACCCCTTTAAAGGCTGAACTCTCCGGCCCGGCCTCCGCCTGACGCTCGGAGTGTGTGTCCCGCTGGCTGAAGCTCTGGCCCGTGTGTGTCTGCAGGTTGCTGCTCTTTTTTCCACCCACTTCAAAGCCGCTGAGCGTTCTCACGCTGAAGAACACGCAGAGTTAAGCCCCGAGTCTCTCCGGCCTCCTCCACACACACACACACTCACACACACATGCACACACACACACACACACACACACACACACACACACACCGCACCGGCCTGATTTCCTCACCATTTCCTCCAAACCTGCTCAAACACTAATTCCCCTCACGTTTAATTAGCCTGAATCCTCTACACTCGCATGCACATGGCAAAGGGGGGGTTGGGGGGGGGGGGGTGCTCCCAGGCAGTGAAGGTGTGAAACACACACTTCAAACAGCCAAAAACGTGAGAGTCGTCCTTCCTCTGCTTTTCTCACATTTACTCGCCTCTCAGACGGTTTATCACAGACCTTCACAGCCGCTCCACCTCTTCACGCGAACCCCGCGCTCCTCAGGCCTTAGAGAGGCTTTCGTGAAGTGTTATCTGGCATAAATAACACTAAGGGATGACCCGTGGCATAAGCTTGTATAATTTCTCCTTGGCCAGAATTCTGGGCCCAACCTTGATTTAAAAAATAATAATAATAATAATAATAATAAAAGATCTGCTGCCTTTTCAAACTTTTATTACAAGAAAGCACTAAAAATAATGAAAACAAAATGTAACAGGCTGTTTTTTTATTTTACAGTCTGTAGTAGCACATTATTTATCCACAAAGGCTCAAACTGCTGGTTCTGAAGAGACACATCAGGTCTGTCTTTAGTGACTGACGTTCACTTTGTGTTGATCATGAAGAAAGAAAAGTATCACTCAGTTCTTCAGCATCACACAGTTCCTTCTGGTTTACGG
>JBBPCZ010000007.1:9888693-9906193 GCA_037974445.1 Brycinus macrolepidotus
TGTGTGTGTGTGTGTGTGTGTGTGTGTGTGTGTGTGTGTGTGTGTGTGTGTGTGTGTGTGTGTGTGTGCGCGCGTGCACGTGTGGTTTCCTCCCCACATAATGACTGGTGTCAAATATAGCATGGACTAAAGCTGACCCACACAAAAGTAAGGGAGCTGAGACACAACACACTCGCTAACTTGCAGCTCTCACAGGAACACAGCAAAGTGTGAACGTGTGAGGTTGTACGCTATTTGAATACAGACATTTCAAACAGCTGTATGCAGTTATATTGTAATTAATTGCATATAAACAATTAAACTTTGTTTAGCTTAAGCATCACAACACAGAACTAAAAATGTACAATCATCATGTCTTGTGTATCTTCTGTGTTAGTGAGATTAGCTGGAAAAAAAGCCTTTGTCCTCTCTGACCTCTCTGAAATTTTGCCCAAACTTGTCTTGTTAAACATGACATTGAAAGCTGTTTGAGAGGGAAGTCTTTATTTACAGTTTCTTAGACATGTTGGTGTAACAGGACTAAACTGAAAACCGTGTTTAGTCTTAAACATAAGCCGGCATGGAAAATCTTGGCTCTGGTGGGTTTTAGCCCCAAGTCCCTCTGTATAAATATATGGCATTCTTGAGAGGAGCATATTACTACACATCAGGGAAACTAGCATGAGTCTAAAGGAAACTATCAGTCAAGTACCAGTAAAGAGCTAGGGAAATGTTGTTGAAACAATTAGACTGTTGGAAACTATTACATAATCCTGCACAGACTTTTCATGCTTAAGGGTGCACTCCTTTGAATTTGAACAATGGGAAAATGTCTTAGACACTTGATTATATATGGTTACTTTGTCATTTGATTTGCTGAAGAAAAGCAGTTGGAGAGATACCTTTTTTTGGATCTTTTTTAGTTTAACATGAAAGTGTCTCATTAATAGGCAACACCTTGAATTTGAATTGAGTTTTACTTTGATTACACTCACATTTTGGTTGTTTTTATGGTCATAATCTTTAATATATGCAAATGTCAGTTACATGCAGGGACAAAACAGTTTAAAATACCACACTTTCACAAACATTGACTGGCATCACTGAGTATCATTATGTAGTGAGGCCATGGAGCCAGAAATGTGGTGGAGCCTGTACGCTCATAAGCTGTGTTTTTCCACTGCAGAGATTTCTTCATCACCTGCCCCTCAGTGGACATGGCCAGGTTCTGGGCCTCCCACACCCGTTCCAGTGTTTATATGTACCACCTGCCTGATGACATGGCACACAGCAGGTACTGCATGGACACATTGCCAGTCTCACACATTTCATAACTTTCTAAAGGGTAACAGAGGTCAGTAACATATTGTACCTTTTCCATTAGAGATTCTTACTCATTCAGTGGAAAATTTGGTGTACATGGGTATTATTGGTCAGTAAATAGATTAAAATAAATGAGTGGAACATAAAGAGAAAAGGCAGAAGCCTTCACACGCTCATACACTTCCCTCTGAGTCTGTACCTGCTGGCTTGGGCTGGTAATGTGTAATGGATGGAAAATTACTTGTTTCTGGCTTCCTATGATGTAACTTATTCATCTCATTCAATCTAGAGGCCAACCCAGTTTATGCTTAACTATAGTTGTAAACATCTTTATAAATAGTATTAAAATGTACACACACAATTTATTAAGGATGCACGCTGGAATTGGCATATCTTTGGTCCAAACACACACTTGGCAATCTGCTTATTACTTTAAATTTAACCTATCTGTGTTGTAGTTTAGGATGTAGATAATGTGAAGTAGGTATGTGCACCCATGCTGCATTTGCCTGCTCCTGCCACATCTATATCAAAATGCACCGTAATTATGCATGACTCGTTGTACTAAATAGTCAGTTACCTCCTACATTTGATTTGACCCTTCATTATACAGTTACTTAAATAGACAGCATTTTTATTTAAAAAGTTTACAATGGTGGCTTGGCTCATTAAAAAGGATATATTGCTATTCATGTTGCAACTTTGGCTAGTAAAAAGTATTGAGAATATGCTAGTATGTTTCATGTGATCTTTTAGACCATACGTTATGAACTAATCAGGCATCTGCCTTCTTTCTGTTGAGAATTTAGAAGTTGCCTAATTTTTGTAAATGGATATTTAAATCTTCAAATGGCTTGCATGTGTCCTAGACTGACTTCTCATCATAGGCGATAATGGCAGGCACACCTTCCACAAGGTTTAAGGGGGCAGAAATATTTAGATCGCAATTTGTGACTTACTGCAAAGTGGCCAGATGGCTGCATCTATGTAGTAGGTGTACCTAATAGTAGGTGTACCTAAGTGGCCACTGAATGAATGGAAGAATGACTGCAATGTTTGCTATAGATTTTCAGCTGCTAGAGAAATTGTTTAAACTTAAGACATTTATATATATGAAAAATGTACATGGAAAATCCTAACTGCCATTGTGCTACACAAAACTATATTTTTCATATCATCAGAGAAACAAGGAAAACCAGTGTAAAAGTCAGTGAAAGTCAGTTTTCCTCAAAGTACAGCTTGCATAATGCCAAGACTGCCATAGAGGAATGCAGAAATGATAACCTCTGTGACACATTTCAGTACTGAGCAGTGCATTATTAGAAAACTAGACAATTTACTCCTAGTTTTGCCAATTCATTGAACTTGTTTCAGCCACCGTCTTATCTTGCATCTTGGGCCTCCTAATTGTGTCTTTGAAGGGGAATTCCAGAGCTTTTACCTCATGGATGATGATGATGATCAAAAAATGCTTTAAAGAATGTGAACAGCATCAGCACACAGACCACCATCTTTGAAATACAAAATGAGCAAGTTGAGTCACTGTGCAAATCTATTCTCCTTCCAGTGATTCCAGTGATTTGATATATTTTTCTCTTCTCTCCTCCACCCCAGTGCTGATCTGTCAACTCCTCTGGACATGCAGTATGCGTTTGGAATGCCACATGTTCCAGAAATGCGAGAACTTTTCACATCTGCTGAGAGAAAACTCTCCCTGCAGATCCTGAGCTACATGGCCAACTTCATCAAATCTGGGTACCTCTCATCACACTCATATATGTGCAGTCACACCTATGTTGTACATAATTCTTCATTTACCCTCTCTCTCATTACTTCTCATTCCTTCTTTATTTGTCTCGGCAGAAATCCCAATCTGCCTCGCTCTTTGTCCACAACGTCCTTCGGTGAGGTTTTGCCTCCCTGGCCTCAGTTCCTGCCCCACCCAGGCGGGCAGAACTATAAGGAGCTGTCCCCTAGCCTCAGCAACCGCAAGAGCTTGCAGGCAGCCCAGTGCTCCTTTTGGTCCCAATACGTACCAGCCCTGGGAGCCTCCTCTGGTCAGTATCACTGCTGTGTGGGATGTAGTAGCTTTAAGATGGTTCCTAAATTACCAGACAGACAGCTGTCGTACTTACGTAATTTACTTTGATCATCCCTTTGTAGCAAGCCTACTTCTTTAAAAAACACCCAATTGCCAGTTCACTTATTTAAATGTACCACACTAGTGGTATCTTTTCAGTGATTTAAATGTATCTGCTTGTTTTCTCTCACACTGTAGGCACATTCTTGTGTAAAAATGCAGTGGGAGAGCCTGGAGCACAACTTCCAACATCAGAGCCAAAGCCAGTGCCTTTGTCTGATTTCAGCTCTTCAGTGACACAGAGCAAACCCAAATCTGAGAAGGACGCTTACAATTAAACTGCAAGAACTGTGCAGTGTTTCATTTCACTAATTTAGAACTATTTCAATTTCAGCTGCCAAAAACATTTTCTGCACTTCTGTTGCTTGTTTGTGATCATGCGCCATGAACTCAAGAATTAAACAATAAAATTGCATTTTAGAAACAAAAAGTGCTTTCTCTTCTTTTGCTGACCTTTGTGTTAAAATGTAGAACCTAATATAAATGACAAATTCTGATTAGCAATTAGACATTGATTGAATTGCTGTAGTTGCTCCAAATGAGGTCAACCTGATGACTTTAAAAGGAGCCTAGCAAAAAAAATGCTCTGATCAAAGCAGCTGGGCTGTTGTAGTAATGAAAGCTTCCAGATGTGTCAGCATGATCTGATGCCGCATAAACACATTTATTCCAAGATGCACATTAACACTCTATTCTTAGACATCATTCTGTCTCTTGGCTGGTATGTTCCAGCTGTCTGAATACTGTCCAGATGCCTTTTGTCTTATATAAGCCAGACAACATCCAAGCAGTTTATCAGAACATGGAATGTGTGGATATTTCACATCGGGATGTGCAAATTCCAGTCCAGAACAAATCATTTGTTTGATGTAATTTTCATATACAAGCATGTCTCAGAGTTCTGATGTGTTCACTACTCTTCAGAAATATGACGTTTTCTTCCAACAGAAATAGGCAGCTATGTATCTGATGTCCATAAATACTTCTTTAGATGATTTTGAGTGTATTGCAAATATTCACTGTTTCTTTTTCTTCTACAAGACCATCATTTGGCTCCAACCGTGTAATAGAGTTCACTTTCCCCCGCTCACTTGTACTCTGTGACCTTGATCTGCAGACTGAAAGAAGGTCTCCCTTGAGTCGTTTTATCAGTCCAAGATCAGATGAGGCTAGCCTTGTTATAAATATGTTTTGACAAATGTTTTATATTGCACGCAACAACTGCATTCAGCTGTTTACTGTCAGAGTAATGGGACTTTAAAAATCGCTCTATTTGGTAATACCGTTGGATAAAGGCTCAGTCCATTACAACACATAAATTCAGTCTGTTTTAGGGAAACCAGCCTTTAGAGTAGCATAATAACCCCAGGGTATTACAAGGTCTCATATCTTCTACAACTCCCTGGAATCCTTGATTCTTGGCACTCATTTAGGTATGTTCTTGCAACCATTCGGTTTGGTGCCAGAAAGACAGCATGCGTTCGGAACATATTAAGCAGTATGATTGATGCTCTACGCGGCAGTGCTGCATAGTCTGTGTAACACTAATAGCACCATTCAATCAAAACAGAATAGCTTTTGAGGCCAGTTTCCCAAACACTGATGATGTCTACTGCTGGACCATGTTTCTTTCTTAATTGTTGTCTCCCAAGTCCTGAATGTTCCAGGGCTAAGTTTTTCTCAGACTTCTTGTCAGAGTTATGCTGACACTTCCTACTTACTCTCACCATGAGCTTCCTTGGTCCTATAACTGCACATGGATGATGTTTTGAAGCAGAACCTCTCGAGCCACTGTCAAATAAAACACACAGCTGGTCTCAGGTCTCTATCTAATGTTTCTGCTGAACACTCTGGTATTAAAATGGAGGTTTTTCCCCACTTTGCTGCAGTAATGGCCACTGGGAAGGCTTTACACTAGATGTTGGGATGTTGCTATTAGGATTTGACATTCTTTATTAGATATCTGAGGATGAGCTAATGTCTTAATATTTTGAAAATGGAACACTTACATCTAGGAAACTTCTTCTGGAAAAAGTCTTCTGGACTTTCTCAGCTCCAATCCTGTTGTCCATCACAGCTGCATCCGATTTAGTTCACTGACTTTTGATCATGTGACTCAAGACAACACTGCTGGGTGGGCTAGACGCTAGACGACTGGAGACAGGAAACATGTTCCTTTAAATTCCTTTGATCTGAAAAAATTTACCCAGCTGTTTTGACGGCAGAGGGTCCATATGATGCTTATGGTGAGAAATAATATTACAATACATTACTTTGGCAGACACTTTTATTCAAAGCGACTTACAATACGAGGAAACACTTTCAGGATGATGTGAGAACCAGAGGAAAGTTCTATGTGCTAAGATCTTTATGTAGGGAGTAGTGGCTGAAGATCAGGTGAGTGTTCAGGAGGTTTTTGAAGCCAGAGAGGGATTCTGCTGCTCTGGTCACCTTTGGCAGCCCATCCCACCAGCGGGGAACCATGAATGAGAAGAGTCTGGACATTTATTAGGTTACTAATAAATGCGCCCTTTCCATTTCTATTTCTGGTGCAATGTGAAATATTTCTATTGTGTGCAATATTTCTGGAGCAATTTTTCAGGTAAAATATTACTTATATAGGTGTGTGTATAATATATATATATATATATATATATATTTTTTTTTTTTCATATACGGACACAATTTATATAGTGTACTTTTTATATTATAATGTTGTGTTGTATAGCTTTTATTCTACTGGTTATGCTGCTTTTACTTTCTTCTTTTGTTCTCTTCACTTGCCGCCGTAACAATGCAAAATTCCCACTAATTAAGGGTTATTTTATTTTATAAAACGAGCAAATGAGCCGGTGTCTATAACCATCCAAATGTCACAATCATATGTGTTATATTACATAGCTGATGATTAGTTGTATCACTGACCTTTAGAATGGGTCAAGAGCTTCCACTTCAAAGCTCAGGAAAGCTGAGAATGGGAGTATCTATATTAGACTGCAGGAATGTAATCCATAACCTGCGAGGACAAGTCCAGTGCTCAGTGCTTTTGAGGAAAACAAAGGCCAGCAGGGTAAGATCTCTCCCCCCCCCTTCTCTTTACTCAGGGGATGAAGTAGAGCTGGCTGGCTGACGTCAGCACAGTCAGGCAGAGCGGAGCTGCTGTAAATGTGGCAGTGAAACTCACACTGATGCCTCACACGCACTCAGGAGCTGGGAGTGCGATGGATTTCCATTCTAAAGGAGAATAAGTTCTGTCTCAATGTGTCTCCCTCAGGATTTCAGGGATGAGGTGGATCCTGTCGTGGATTCTTTTGGCAGCCAGTGGCCTCCATCAGGTGAGAGATTTTATCATATCATAGACCAACTGTGGGAGCTGCTTGCATGTTAGGATCTCATGGGATCTAGGACTTTAGAAAAGCATGGCTGAGCATGGTTTAGGTTCAGGGGTGAGTGGGATGGACAGAAAGGTGGTTGAAGTTTATCATCAGCACAGAAAAGTTAATTGTGCTCACAAGCCTTTGTGAATTTGAGGTGCTACGTGGGCCACAGCCACACAATGTACAATGTTTAGCCTGAATTGTGACAATTAGTACATTATATATGGGGGGATTTTCTTTGCACAGAGCTGATTTAGAGTGCTAGTGTGGTCACTGGGAGATGTGATCATACTAAACACATGCAATTCCATCCTGTATATACTGGGACCAGTTACATCTTCACTCAGGTTACAACATGCACTCCAGGAACAGAAACTAACTCAATGCTGCACTCGTGTGGATAAAGTTAGTACTGCAGGACAAAGTTGTTCACCTTTCTCTTTTTTTCCCACCTTTCTCTTTTTTCACTTTTTCCTTCATTCTGAAGGCCCTGTCCCAAAATTCCACAGCCGTTCCTCTTCTGACCACAGAACTGGACCCGTACAACAGGACACAGTTCTGTAAATGGCCCTGCAAGTGCCCCAAGAGCCCCCCGGTGTGTCCCCCAGGTGTCAGCCTGCTGACGGATGGCTGTGACTGCTGTAAGGCCTGTGCAAAGCAGGTGGGCGAAACCTGCAATGAGAAAGACACCTGTGACTACCATAAAGGACTGTACTGCGACTACAGCGCGGACAAGCCTAGGTACGAAAAAGGAGTGTGTGCATGTAAGTGACTCATACTAATCAATTGTTTTTACTTCATGTTTTTCTAGGAAATAATTATACCTTAACACAACCCCTGATAGGGCACATTTATGTTCCACCCTGAAGCATATGGATACAAGACACTTTTATTTTAATAGTTGTTTATGGTCAGTGATGTATATCATTAAATACAGAATGTTTATTGTAGTTGTTTATTGTTAAGGCTGGTTGGGCTGGATAACCCATTTGTGAGAGCTAGGGGTCATTTAATATTACTGTGAATGAATAATTCACAAATATAAGACAAAGTATGATGATTAATACTACAGTATAAAGATTATTACTTTGTGTTATTCATTGCAACCCTTGATGATTTGTTTGCACATCTCTTTTTATGACATACAAATTAAACATTTGCAAGCCTGCATGCTCAGCCTTTTCCATTGCTCTTGTGAAGTTTATAATAAAACACTCCCACATTTGTCTCATATTAACACATTTTACATGAGCACCAAGACGGTAGGCCTCAGAAGCAACAAATAACCCCCACAAAAATAAGTGCACAAGTTAATCGGCCTTATTTCAACCAAACATCTATTCCACACCATAATTTTAAAAATAACTCAGAGACTCAAAGGCAGACAACTGTAAGATACAAAGGTCAAAATCCTTTGACTTTGACTGAAATTACCAGACCTCAATCTGAATGTAACTAAATTTTTGTCCAGTGAGAGAGACTGGTGGGGGTCAAGCCACTCTTCCACCAAATTTGTCTGAAACTGAAAGCCTGTAGTTCCTCATTCTGATGACCTCATCTGTCCTGCTCTGCATGTCTTTCAGATATGATGGGGTCGGGGTGTGAATACGATGGTGTGATCTACCGTAATGGCCAGAGTTTCCAGCCCAGCTGTAAGTACCGCTGCCTCTGTGTGAATGGAGCGATTGGCTGTGTGTCTCTGTGCACTGATTCCCTGCCTCCTCGAGTGTGGTGCCAGTCGCCCAAACAGGTGAAGATTCCAGGCCGCTGTTGTGAGCAGTGGATCTGTGAAGAGCCTCGAAAACCACGCAAGGCAAACCCTAGGCATGCTCTGGAGGGTAAGGACCACCACAGGGGCGTGAAGTAGGAAATTTAAAGCTAGTTATAATCTGAGAGTACCTTGTTTTAAGCAGTAAACCATTTCTAAAGACCTATCACAATCACAATATGTAGCTTTGTAATCACAGTGTGGATTTTAGTCCATATCATGCAGCCCTACATGGAGATTTACTGACCGCTCATAAATGTCTTTCTTGCAAAATGAATTGGAGAAACAACTGAAGTGTTTTATTTCTTTCTCAGTATCCCTGAACACCAATGACATCTGGCACAAAAACTGCATTACTCAGACCACCCCCTGGAGCCCCTGCTCAAAGACCTGTGGAAGGGGTGTATCATTGCGAATCTCCAACGACAACGCACAGTGTGAGATGGAGAAAGAAACCCGACTGTGCAACCTCCGACCCTGCGAGGTAGACATCACCAAGCATTTTCGGGTAATGAGGAACTTCATTTGCGGGTGTGGGTGCGTGTGCGTGTGCGTGTGCGTGTGCGTGCGTGTGTGTGTGTGTACATATACGTAATCAGGATTAGATAAGTAGATTACAAACCTATATTGATTTGATCAACACTACCAGTTCATTAATATACTATAATATGTAAATATAAAAATAGGCAGATAAGCAGATAGATAGATCTGCTTTATTGATCCCCAAGAGAAAATGTAGATGCATAAGGAGCAGAAAAACACAGCTTTATTCACATAATAAATAGACACTATTATTCATACTACTACTACTACTAAAACTACTGCATAAAACTACAGTATAATGTATAGTGTGTATAGTGTTAGCTGTTGTTATGCAGTTTTCTATAGTGCAGTATTATATCCAGAAGCCATAATTTTATATAGTTTTCATGTTTTCATTCCCCATGTGATTTTTCCCATGTGGTTCATTTGGTCATTTCTTGACATGTTCCTTCCTGTAACTGAACATAATATAATGAAGGACGTTTGTCCTCTCACACAAAATGTGCTCACTGTTATCATTTTTGTGACCCAGCCAGGAAAGAAGTGCCTGAACATCTACCGTGAGCCAGAGTTTAAGAATTTCACCATATCCGGCTGCGTCAGCAAGAAGAGCTACTGGCCCAAATACTGCGGGGTGTGTTCTGATGAGCGCTGCTGCATCCCCTACAAGTCCAAGACCATTGAGGTGGAGTTTGAGTGCCCCAATGGACTGACCTTCACTTGGAAGTACATGTGGATCAATGCCTGCTTCTGCAACCTGTCCTGCAGGAACCCCAATGATATCTTTTCTGACCTAAAGCCCTTTCATGAACACAGTGAGATAATGAATTGAGAAGATTCCGTGATGATACTACCACGGATTTGCTACTGTATCAATACTGGCATGATTGATTGTCATAGGTTTCAGTATTTCGGGATTCAGTTTTCACATTTTCACTTTTGTAAGTTCAGAACTTTTGTACAGTTAATGCAGAACTCAGCTGCCACCTTTGGATTCAGAGGGCTGGAGCTGAACCACCTGGTATGTGTGGTATTTGATTTTGGATCTGCAAAATCACTGGTTTTGTGGCATAAGAAGAAACTCAAAGCTCCATGAGGCAAACACCTTGGAATTTATAGTGGTCAGTCATTTGGAATATATTTGGTGAGGAAAAAAAAAAGTTTCCTTTGCCCTTTTTTTGCTTCACCTCTAAAGTTCCTGAGTGCTATGAGTGGACGAAGAGCTTATGTAATGTTTGCTTGATCAAGAGGTATAGAAATGTTGATTTCTTTGCAGAACAAAATGTTAAAAACTCTAGAGAAAATGCAGCAATAAAAGTAAAGAAATTAGAATAAAGTAAGAAATTAACGTGCTATTTTTGTATTACTGTTGTGAGAATATAGTATTTTGAGATTGTCAGATATTATTAAGCACAGCTCTTTTCAACAATAGGTAGTTAGTCCATAGTTTAACTTTCATGTTTTTGTATCTTGCTAAGTTTGTATATCGTTCTTGTACAATGCTTTTATATTACAATGAAGAAAAACAGCACTTTCTAAAACCTCAAAATAATTAGCCTATGTACAAATTTTGTATTCTTGTTTGGTCACATTGTTGAGAATGGAAAGTGCAGACAGGGCATTCTTTAAGATGTATGTGAAATTTATCATATTTTGCCATTTCTGCTCAAAATGCTTCTGTTCTTTGTTTTTTATTATTGTTATTATTATTATTACAGCAAATCTAATTTGCTGGTAATGTTTGTTTACCCATGTATGTCACTGAACAAAATATGCAATGGATTTTATAACTTATTTACTGCATTCAGTAATAAGGAGGCTTGTGAGACAAGTGTGTTTTCATGTCTCTGCTGATTAAAGAGGCAAATCTAGCAAATGCATGTCCTGGAGACGTTTTTGAGATTTTGTCTAAAGGGATATACATTGTTCAATTTAGGGAAAACCTTGTTCTTCGTAATATTTTTTAAGTATATAACATGACAGACATGCACTTGATAGAAACAGACGGGTGTTCTGGTGATGTTATTCAGAGCTTTAATTCTTCTCCCAGTGGTAAATGCTAGAAACAGTTATTCCATCCATTCATAGGAAGCTACAGTGGAAAGTCACTGGTAAAGATAGCATAAGTAAAGTAGCATGAAGAATAAATTTATATTACTAAACTACAGTACTGTAACATATAAAAATTCCCCCATAGCTTCACTTCAGTAGGTAAATCTCTTTATGAGGTTATATGAAGTGATACCCCCCGAGTGCACATCATCCAGATACATATCAACACACATTCATACAACCAGTACATCAAAGTGCTTTCAGTTTTTCATAAGCATATCATACATGTGATATTAGTATTTTCATTATATATGCAATCATTTGTAAAATGTACATTATAATATAAAAGTAAAACTTAAAATACTATCATGTTTAAAGTATCTATAGGTCAGTGTTTTCTTTTTTTGGGAACCTGCTCAATGAACTTCTCCCTGGTGATGATACACAACCTCTCTACCTCTAAAACTGCAGTTGTCACTTTATTTGAGGCATTATATATTGGAATTACAGTAACTGAGCATGAGGGCAGCCAGATGAGAAATGGCTGGTAGCTTCTGGTCCTCAGCTCAAACCTGTATAAATAACAGCACAGCCAGGTGGTGGGGGCTTTTAGCAGGACACCTCGTTCGAGTGGGTCACTGCTGGCAGGCCTGGCTCAACACTGCTGTTGGAGGCGCTCTCCATGGAGACATCAGTGTGAGACCGTCCACGCTGCTCCTCACTGGTGTGTGTGCGGCTGCGTGTGCGGCTCCGGCTGGCGTCTAGAGACGAAACGCTGGTGCCAGAGGCAGTACGAGAGCGAGACAGACGAGTCATGCCTGCAGAAGACACTGAGACAGAGGCGGAGAGAAAAGGTTAGATGACACTTAAGCTTAACCCCTAAACATGCAAGCATATTATTCATTTACTTAATACTTATTTTTCAGCAAATACTATGAATTGTTTGGTAGCTACTGTGAGTAAGTGATGAGTGTAATAAGTGGGCCCTTGAAGTAGGCCCTACTGTTATGGGTGTAACATTAAACATCTTTTCAGATTCTACACCACTTTTCAATTCTGAAGTTAAATTTTGACTTGTTTTTGATATTTTATGTATTAAAATGTCTTGATTTTACAGAGCTCTAATTACATATTGCACAGACCTTTTTCAAGTACTGCTAAAAAAAAGTACAAAATAAGCACCACCAACTGCAAAGCCCCAGAAATTTATAAAGGACTCAAAAAACCCTGTAATTTGAGCATGGATGTGTGCAAAGCATTTATGAAAGCCTATGACAAAAAGTGTTACAAAGTGAATAAATAGGGGTTATGAGCAAGTTCTATATGTATCATAAATGTCTATACTATACAGTATATTGTATATATGTATACATGTCTTCTCTGAAATATGTTTTTGTCAAAAATCTGTGTTTATGGTGTTCACTTACTGTAGCCCAGTCCCTGGATAAAGTACTTGAATGCCTCTGCCAGCTTGGCAGGCTATAATATAAGAAAAAGACATAAATGAGTAAGTGAAGTACACATGCACTCAGTTTAAAGGCCAGTTAAAATGAGAAAGTATTGTTTTAATAGGTAAATACACACCTGGTCAACCTGGGGAAGGCCTCCACAGTCAGCCATCTACATGAGAAAACAAGATACATGATATGATAGCAGGCTCAGTTATCATCAATTATAATCAAAAGATTTATATTCTAATAAGATAAAATGTTTGCTGTAAACTGGCCATGCCACCATTAGGTAATGAAGGAGTAAAAGGTCTGAGATTTGAAAGTCACTAACCTTTAGAAAGGTGGTCTTTGTTGGATTCATTCTTGAGTTGCAGTCAACCTGTAAGAAAAAATGACAGTGTATTCATATATACACTCACACACATGTGGTTTGATTTGAATTATGTGCTTTCTGATGATTATGGACAACCAGAACATACCACAGCATCAATTGCAGGAGAGCTGTCTCCCACCACCAGAAGAGCTGGACACCTACAGCAGCATAAAAAACCTTACAGTTACTGAGGAAAGTGTAAAAATGACATGGAATGAAGATAAACAGAAACACTAGTGCATCACTTGTGACTTACTTCAGAGTCTTCCCATTAGCATTTCCACCTGGAGAAGGTCTCTCAATGTCCAGATGCCTTCGGCTGAAAAATAGATCAGAGCTGATGAGATTGGGAACATCCTCAAAGCTAAAGGGTTCTGATATTTAACAGATACAAAAGTGAAGAAATCAGAAGATGATAATGAAAGCACACAAATGAATCAGACTTCAGTTATACCTGTTATAAGACTTGACAAACTGCTGGAGGTTGGTCTGGTTAACGCTGGTTGTGATGTGATGACGGAAGGTTGCAATGAGGTCATGGTTGTTGTGAATTTCCTCCTGCCACAATTAAGCCAATCAATCAGTCAAACAAAGCATTAAAATATTCAATTTTTCAAAAATAGGTTGTTTCTACCACTATATACAGAGCGTGTGAGGTCACTTGAGAGAATGTTCATGAAAAAGACTTTGCTTGCATTTTAATGGACAACTGTGAAGGCATAATTACAAGGTGTTTAACTTTGAAGTCCTTAAGGATTAATGAACATTATTGAAAGCATATATTATTATATTATTATAATAACCTGTCCAAACAGGTGAGAGATGACCATATCAGGGACAGCATGGGCCCAGCCAGAGATCTGTGGAAAGAGTCAGTTAGTCTCTGGTGAGTGGAGCAATTTGGATCAAATACAAGAGTTTATTAAAAGAGGTTTAAACTCCTTTTTTAATCCCCTAAGAATGAAAATCTAGGATTTAATCAACGTGTCACCTTAAGTCTAGTCAAAAAAAACCCTGGATGTATACAGTGGATAAACACAGTAACACTTTGAGAGCTGTTTTATTCACAAAGTGACAGTGCAGTATCAAATGCGCCTCATTTAAAACATGTCATTTTAATTTAATTCATACCCTCAGTAATTGTCTTTGGAAAATACAAAATGGGTGCTTGTAATAATACTAGTTTAGGTCTGATTTAAAAGGTTTCTGGCTATAGAGAGCCATTAGAAAAACACCTTGTGTGCTGCCCAGTTCATCCAGCCCTCTGCCTGAGCATTGATGTTGATCAGGACAAGACCCTCAACCAGATCAGGGTGGTTCAGCTGGAGGAGATACATTCAAGAGTTAAAAGTAGGTAAACTTCAGGAGGCAATCAATTAACCCTGTCAGATAATGGTCTTATAACAAGTTAAAAAAGCAAAGAGTACCCTTATTTGAAGTTTCTGTTCTTTACAATGCAGGCCACTTACAAATATCCACTCATAAATGAGTTATTCTGAAGTGTCAGCCTTTGGGAGAGTGGGTTTTTGTGCTTAGCAGAACATTCCAGTGGATTAGTGGTCAGCTTGCCAATTATAATGAGTAGGATTATGCTGCCAGTATCAAGTATCAACCTTCTGTTACATAGCAAGAATTTAACTGAGCCATAATCCTGATTTAATCACGATGGTGTGTTAAAATGCATTACAAAGAAGACAGACAGGGAACTCACAGCGAACCGTGCAAGGATGTGTGCTCCAGCCCCAATGGCAATTCCAATAATGCTTGTAATACTATTAATAGAAAAGGTATATATAAATATATATTTTAGGGAAAAAAATACTTCAGATTTAAACAAATTGAGGTGGAGTCTCAGGTATCATTCAATCTTCATTCGGGTCACTTACTTAAAATGCTTGAGGACAATAGGGAGTGTCTCTGAGAGCTGGTCCATTGAGGGATAAGTGTATCTACAAAAGGAGAATTCCAGGGGTTAATGTATTATCTTGATGGCGAGACTCCATGACAACTGGATGATGAATCTTGCAAGAGCAAACTCTGATGCAGTAGAAATGTAGCATATGGATACCAGGGAGGCCAAAGTCAAGCTATAGCTCACTGGACATGCTGACAGTCTGGGTCTCCAGATGTTGGTTTAGCTCTGAAAACCTATAGTCTGCCCCTATATTCCTCAAACTGGCTGCATTAGTGTAGCAGATGTTACATCTGCCCTGGAACAGATGGCAGATCAGACACTGGTGCCTTCCTGTGCTCTGCCTCCCTTAGACCCTGGCACTGACACCATGACCTACATTCTATCGGTCTGCCAGGGACTGGTGAAGATTAGTGAGGTGTGTTGTAGTTGGAGGGCACTGAGATGCCTATAGAGTGATTCTGGTTAACGCAAAGCTTGGAGAAAGGGTAAGAGGCAAACTAGAGTCTGGTTTTGGATAAGGTTTAATTTGAGAATATTTTCCATTCCCTAAAACGCCTCTATTCCGTACACTCACCCGGTGGGGAGGGTGCTGGCACCTTCTTGTTGCCCGGGCGCATCGATGTGGCACACAGTAAAGTGGCGTGTGATTTCCTGCATGTCCTCATGGCTGAAGAAACTGTCAAAGCAGGTCTTATCTACAAAGACCCAGACACATCCTTACAAAGCAGCAAACAAAGCTCATGCTTCGTTTTGGAATTAAAACGAAACAATTAACCACATGTAAAAATAAAATAAACTATTCTATCAAGCTGTGATGATCTAGTCTCATAGTAGCAAACTTCAGGCCTATTAACTCAGCAAGTTACACATGGAAGAATAACAGGAAATGGATTCTTACGGTTCAGGCCGATGTCGTGGTATGTAAGGATGACAGGTCGGTTCTCCCTGGGGATACCTTTCATGGTACAGTGGACTGTGCCAAAGGGGGTCTCCACATTTTCCTCCTACAAGAGCAAAGCAGGGGTTACAGATAAAAATCACAAGCATCAACTGATTCAGGTCTCATTCTTCAGGGATACCAGTTATTTATTACTAGCCAGCTGTATCCACTGGTGACTAAGTAGCTATAAAGGTTTAAGCAGGAATTTCTGTGGACAGAACCATTACATCCAATAAAATCATCCAATAAACAGCAGTGATAAAGTAACAATCGATTCATTATTAGTGTTTCGTAGCATCTGTCTGAGCAGTTTAAAGCATCACTGTGGTTAATATAAGGCTGCAAAAAAGACCATTTGTAAACTTTGTTCTCACTCACTAACTGAATGCAATATCACAATGAGAAAGCTCCTCCCTCTTTCATACAGCAGTTTAGAGAAAGTTCCTCAGTCAAACACATTCCTGATGGATCTCATGCCTCTTGCTGGGGCAAGTGAGTCTTGACTGTTCTATAACATATGACATAATGATATAATCTATACCTACAGTAACCCAGGTCAATTATCACAAAGCAACACTGAACAAGAACATTGCCATGATCCCAAAGAAGCAAAGAAATGACAAAGTAACCAATTCTACTATAACTAATAATGATAAAAAGCTGAATCAGTATTACAAACTCAATGACCCAACCAGTTCTCCTTAAAACAGCCCATATTGCAACCAATTTGTTGTCTGAATCAAAAAAATCAAATAAACAGTAATCAGTAAAGAATAGTCAGCACTCACAGTGACTTCAGCCTCAAAGACAGAGTCATACTCGGAGTCCTCCAGAACCATGCTTGCTCTTGCTGTATGAGGCGGGTGAGTGTATCTAAGTGTGTGTTAGGGTAGATGCCCTACTGTCGCTCTGCAGGCTCTAACTCCTGATGGCCAAACGTGCACTGAGCCGGATTTTATACCCCACTGTTTACAGTGTGGGTAAGCCTCCTGCTCCCAGCATACCTTGCATGTTGGCTGGAGGAAGGTAGCCTACTTCTTATGGCGAGATCTCCAAATTGGATCAGTCTGTCAAGCCTGAGCATCATGCAACTGGGTGACTCCACATTTTTGTTTTGGTTTTATTCAATATGCTTTTTTATTGGCATTTTTAACTTTGAAACAGTTTGTCATTTAAATTATTTGATTAAATGTGACTGGATGTGCAGTTAAACTGTGAGCAATTTTTAAAATTGTAATATGAAATGAAGAATCTATAAATATGAATGTAACATGGGAACACCAAAATGTTTTTTTCTTTTCAGAAAAAGAGTTACGAGTCAAAGTAAACTGTGGCCTACGTGAAAGGGAATACACTTCAGTAACACTAAACAGCATTAAATAGCAAAAACAGACCATTTTTTTACTCTTAGTGCTATTTTATGAACTGGTGAGACATCAAGTTTATGACGAACCCTTTGAAGACTTGGTTTTTTAGGTGTTGTCTTAAACTGAACACATCTCTCTTCACCTGACCTGATCAGGTTTAACTGAGACAGTACATGGTCTGTGTGCTGCTTCTGTCTGTCTATCTTTCTAGATAGTTTGTTTATTTAAAGATTACGCGTAGAACATTTTCACAACCTACCCACTGCTTTTCA
>JBBPCZ010000007.1:9916647-9938339 GCA_037974445.1 Brycinus macrolepidotus
TACACGACGAGTGGGGACGTAAATGTTTTGGCGCCGCAGTCATGTCATCGCCGGTGTGGAATTACTATGACGTTTCGTGAAACAATGAAAAATTCGCTATTTGCCGTTTATGTTCCAAAGAATCGGAATGGGCATTGGTATCACCATGACAAAAAATCGGTACTTGGTATCGGTGGCAAAAATCCTGATCGGAGCATCCCTACTCTGGGACACTCAGCCTGTTGGAAGGAGTATATGGTGGTCATAAGGTTACTGTGTACATGTACAGGTAAACAGTTGGGATCAAAATACTGCTGAAGATGATGTTAGAAAATATTTTAAAGTTTCAGTTTGTTTCAATTAAACTTAGGAGACATTTAATATATTATTACATGGTTGTCCAGCTTGTCTCAAAGATGATGAAAGATGTCCCAAAGATGTTTTAGACATGCTATATTTATTTAAAGTAGATATTTCAGTATTTTAGCAAATAAATTGTATGCTTACTTTTGAAAAATAAACTTAATTGTGTTTAATTCAACGTACAAATACTGCACAGTATTCCTGGGTTTTTCAGACATTTCAATATCTGATCTAATAAACTGAAGCATTTGCTTGCAGGAAAGTCTGTCCACTCAGTGGTCATCTTATCAATGTTCTGGGCAGTTCTTTCCAGTCATACAGATACAAATCTGACAAGCACCACATTTAGATTGTAGTGTTTGTTTCTGATAATGTTTCTAATAAAACGACTGTGCATGCAAACATCTCTACAATGAACAAAATATTTCCTGCTTGCGACTTTTTTCTGATTTACTCAACTGCAAACAGGTCTCAAACATTTTACATTGTTTTTACTGCTGCATATATAGGTAGTTCATATGTGTTTTAGATTGACACAAATAAATGACTCACAGTCCAAATCAGCTGCTCTTTAGAAGGAGCACAGCTGTTGAGCCCTCTTGCTTTGCTCTTAGTAACTTTCCTTTGACTTCCCTTGTCATGTAAAGCTAGATTTTTTTTTATAAGAATTTGATGCAGTATACAAACATTGCTAGATTCTCAAAATGTACCATTCTCTCCTCATGTCATGTATGAAGACAAAGAGGCAAAAAGTCTGTTGTGAATTCACTACTTTTGTGATATCATGGAAACCTGTGTATTTACATAGGTCTGCCTGTTTAGCCTTTAGCCCTGCAAATTCATACTGAAGTCATAAGGGGGGTTTGTGAATAGGCTACATTTGAATGAGGCACAATTTTGGGCTGTCAGTAAGAACAGATATCATTTTCGTATAGCACTGTGCAAAAGTATTGAGCCACCCCTCATTTCTTCATATTTTGCTTCCAAAGAGCCAGACTTTCTTGTATTTTAATGTAGTCCTGAGGAACAGTTGTTCAGGCTTCCTGAAGGACTTTCAAAGACTCTCATTTTCAGTCCAGTCCCTGAACCTGACCAGTTTCAGAGGAATGATTTTTGTTCGTTAAGCCACACAGTGACCTACGTATGAGTCATTCAAACAGAACAAAAACCATCTCACTTGAACCAGTGAAGAAACGGGTGCAGATGATTACAGATGATTACTGTGATTATTATACTGGTAATGCTGAATGCTTAATGGTTGGAACACCTTTATTCTAGGCATGCTTTGCAGCCTGTCGCAGTAAAACATTTGTTCCCATTTCTTTCTACTCAATATTCCAGTCACAGCCAGACAGGCATAAAATAGTATTTTTGCACCAACAAGGTGATTCAAATGAAAAGTATAAAGAAATGAACAGTTAAACTTGTCTACTTATCGAAAGTAGAAAAAAAACAACTGAAGGACTTTTTAAAAGCTCTCTTGCAGTTTTTTGGGGCTGTATTAAAAAAAAAAAAATTTAAACACTGGTTTGGAGACAGTTTTGCAAAATGGTATTAAATGCTTTCCATTATATTAAAAAAGTCAAATTATTTATCGGTTTGCAATAATCCGTTGAAGACGTTTCAGTAAATTATTTCTCTTGCTATTGAGTTTTTGCAAGAACTACAACACTGGGATAACAACACCTTCAAGATTTTTCACCACCTTTGGGTCTGACGGTATTCAGATATATGCTTTTAATAGGGTGGGGTGTTTTAGCACACCTTACGTCCAAGTACAAACCAGCATGCCCAGGTTAGAGTGGCAGAAGGCAGATGGGCCTGACACTGGACTCCAGCACTCTGAAGGAAGAGGGTCAAGAGAAGTAGGACACTTTCTTAAAGACACACTCAGAGGGTTTACTAAGAGCCTCCAATGTAGTAATTTATTCTGAAAAGTCATGTCAGATAAAATTCACACTTGGTTTGATAAAAATGCCTGCTGAACATGGGTCGTACAGTCTGGTTTTTATTTGGTTTAAGCTTTAAGCGTCACATGCATTCTACATTCAAAAAGATCTCTCTATATATATTTATTATACTTAAATACGTTTTTAAATTATTGCATAGCGAAAGTAAATTTAGTTGAGTGGCATGGAATTTATTCTCAGTATAGTTTATACCACATAGACTTTTATTTTGTACAGATGGAGAATATTATTAATCATTAAGTAATACAGTGCTCTGGGAAATTTGCCCCTTCTGATTTCATCTGCTTCTCATATTTGTCACAAACCTTAACATTGCAATCTAAGTAAACACAAAATACAGTTTTAAACATTAATTTTGTTTGTTGAAAACATTTATCCAATGCCAACTGAACCTAATTTACTAATTGATTGGCATCAATTACACAAGGCACATTTTGTGGTGGTCATTGTTTTATACATGTAATTTTATTTTTTCCTCCACATTGAGTGAATCATTGACTTTTTTCTCTACTTGGTCTGGAAAATTCATTAATTAAAAAGAGTTTTGAATAATGTTTTGTAGACTGATGAGCCTAACGTTTTTGGAAGATGGGGGTCCTGTCACATCTAGAGTAAAGATAACACAGCTTTTGACAGACTTTTAGTTAACATTTTTCTTTGTATGCTATCGTTAAAATGTAGCACAATGTTCTGCTAGTTATAGCTGCAGAGCAATGGCAACAGCGGTTCACTAAGTTTTGCTTGCTCCTTCCAGGTTCATGTGCTTTGTTGCTTTGTTAGTCAATGTATATATGCAAGAAAGTGCCACAAATGTCTGACCATACAAATCAGAGTTGGTCACTTCAAAACTGAACACTCACGTCTCGAATATCAGATTTAAGAAACAAATATAAATCATCCTGCAGTGTAAACAAAGCCTTGGGAGAGATAGAAGACTGAAGCATTGTTCCTATTCCATCTAAAATACATTCATTTTAAAAGTGCTTTGTACATTTGGCCTGCACTTTCTAGATGAACCTTTGATATTAGATGCCCAGAGCAGTTTGTGGTGGCCATAATTTTAACAGTTTCATTAAGATATATTTTAATTTCTTTATGTGATAAGGTGATAATGCTGCAGCATATGGCTAAGACATAGTTCAGCATGCCTACCACTTTTCACTTTGACTCATTGTATCTGGTTTATGCAAAGCAAGCACACCTGTAGGGCTTCCCGCAACTGGGTTCGACTACAACGATGTGTCGTTGATTTCAAATGACATCTCCACCCCTCTTCAGACCAAACTGGTATATCTTCCCTGTTAGTTACAGCAGGATATGTTCACCACAGCTCTGGGCTTCTTGTAATGCAGCTAGTAATCCATGAATCAAGCTTCTTAGTTTTTCTGTGGTGTTGTTCAAAGAACCTTTTTTTGAGCGTAGAATCCCCCTCACCACAGAAGTTCAGGGTCTTTAGCCCATCAAATTTCCATCCTGACCCCCCACATTACATCGCTGGTATTTTCTCAAAGGCTTGAAATGAGCCATGCAAATCAGGCCACTTTCCTTGCCCATCTGCCTCATATTGCTTTACAAGGCAAAATTAGCAGACCTTGCGGCTTCCCCTCTGCTCAGCTTAGTTAACCACCGTGCCCCAGTCTGTGACATTAGCCTTTGGAGTGGGTTCAGCTGGAAAAACACATGCTTCATATGGTCCTATTTTTGGAAACATGTATTTCCTCAACGGGGCTCCCCAGTTGGGAAATCCACTTTAACAGGACCTTTTTGGGAAAATGAGTAAAAAAAAATTTAAACAGCGACATTGGCTTATATGTATATCCATATAAATTTTTTCTATTGTAAGTTAAAATTGGCTTGTCTCCTTCTCACCTGAGCCAAGCTTTATAGAGACTGGTGTGCTGAAGTTCTAGTGTGAAAAACAGTTGGGGTTTGGGTCAGGTATGCTGAATATTGTGCTCTTGAAAAGGCTGTCCTGTTCTAGAAGCGGCTGAACTGATTTGTGCTTAGCTGTCATATGATGGGAGAGACGGGATGATCAGACTGTTCTTCCAGGGATTACATTAGTCATACTTCCATTCTGCCATGAGGGACATCAGGTACAGCAGGTTAAAAGGGATAAAGCCCTTGTGCTCTCAGACAGCTATTTTGAGGCTTGCAAGGTACAGAAATGTGAATTTAGTCTGGAAAATGATTTTATTCATCTGTTGTTGATTGTACTTATGCTTTATGGTTCTCTAGATTCCCACAGAGAAGCAATGAAAAGCCATTCATCAACATCTGCCACCTTTGATATTGAAAGCTCCCTGAAATTTCCTCTAAGTACAGTCTAGGGCACCTGTAGTGCATCTAATTCTGTGGTATTTGCCTAGTCTTGGCACAGAAAGCATCTGACTCTGGTACCGAGGCCTACTTTTGTCTCTGAGGCATGGGTTCTGAATGAAATGATTCATAACAGAACATTTACATAGTCTCACTATATTCAGCTTAAGTTAACCTAACTTACCTTAACTTCAGATTTAATGAATTAGCCATTTTTTTTTACAACTGATGTGCTGCGGAAAGCATAGTGTGTGGTCCTAACTAAGCCTGAAAATGGAAATCCCACTGAGATGTTTAGAACTAGAAGACATTTATTCCTTGCTGCGTGTCCCCCTTTTTTTATCCTGCTGGAATCCCTGTTTTGTCACTGTGTGCTTGTGCAATATACTCCATGCATACTTTTAAAGGTTAATGCTGTCACTCATTTTTACTAGCAGACTTTGAAATAACTTGACACCTGATTCAGAGAAACCGCCAATCCATCAGTAGGCTAATTAAATCAGAAAATCTGTGTGTCCGGCTCCGTTTTCAGACCTGGTAATGTGAATATCGATACTGACAGATTGTGGTTTTGGCTGAACATCCTTGGAGACTAGAATAGTGACAGCAGGCAAACACAGTAGTGCATAAATTTCTGCACATCTCCTATGTCGTGCTTGGGTTTGGCTTATTTGCATGTGCCCTTTTATGAAGGAAAAAAAACCATACTGTGGCGTGGCTGACAGGAATGGGCGTAAATTTCAGTTTTACTGTTTCTGCATGTGGTTAAACATTGCACCTCTTTTTCTTATGCACATGCATATATATATATCTTATGTCTGTCCTATTGTATTAGTAGTCAGCTCAGCTGGTTTGTTTTTATCTGACAGAGAGACACGTGGGGCAATGTGTTAAAAACAAACAAAGAAAAGAATATTCACACACTAGCCAGTATTCATACTTGTAGCAGTTATTGTCGAGTTACAGCCTTTTCTGTTACCACTAAACACTTACTTCTGCTTCATGGATTTTTCTTAATTTTTGAATACGTGACAGTGTAGTAACCTTTATTAAAGTAAAAGGAAAGTGCTAGAATCTGTATCCTTTTGAGGTAACAGGGTTCATATGATGCTTTTTATTGGTATTTCCCCCAGTCAACTCACTAGCTAATTAGTGGGTTTAAAATTGTGTTCATCAAGTAGAAGAAACACCAAAATGTGAATTGCATGGGGATTCAAGGAGCAAGATTAGTAAATCCTGCGATAGAACAAGGGACTTAGAATTTTAGAATCTTCTTTTCATCCTCTCCTTCTCTTTCCTTCTTCTTCTTTCTTTAACTGATTAAACTCATCATTTGGCTATGCATTAAAGGGTTAAAATGCTGCTCATGCCATTTAAATTTGCCTCACTGAAAGTTATTTGGAATGAATCCAAGCATGTAGTAGATATTCAAACCTGACGAAGCACACAGCAATCTCAATTTTTGTGAATTCTGTATCAAAAAATGATTTTCATTATTCCCCCCCCCCCAGGTAGTTACTTAGCTCTGTCAGAAAGGATGCGCTCATTCAGGACAACCTTTTACATTTTAGATGATACTCTTGTTTCAAAACAAATCTTCTGGGTTCACCACAACCTATCCCCGGGTTATCTATGCAGAGGCTCTCTTCATTTCAGCCCTAGCTAAATTTATTAGGTGACAGCTGGTAGAGGGTAAATTTAGAGCACAGGTGGCCCTGATAGCCATGGTGGCCTGCAGCTCAGCTACATAGTCAAGTGTTATGAAGAAACATGATGGAACAATGCAGGCCCAGGCCCAAGCTGTCCTTCCTGTCAAACACAGGTTCAGCTCCACAGGCATGGGCACTCCTGCTTGAGTGTCTTCAAGTAGTTACCAAGTAGGATAAATGATTGGTGCATTTTACCTGCAAATCTGTGTTAATAGGGGGGAATGAGGCATGCTTATCAGACCTTAATGTGCCTTTGGGAACTTTGATCTGTTGTAATGCTGCATGGAATGAAGCATGCAGTTCTGGTATTTTTGGAGCAGCTGGCATCCCTTTCAATTTCACATTGGTGCTATTTAGTAAGAGCGATATAATGGCATTTTCTGGCGGCGATGTTGGAAGAGCACGAGGGAACGCTTGTATAGAGGTCATGTGCTGTGAAAAGGGGCACTTCTCTATGGCTCATATTATCTTGAATAAGTGGTGTTGCTTCTGTTAGCACTGTATTTCAAAATGAATGTGCACTTGTTATCTCAGTGTTAAGCCTAAGACTTTGCTTAATAGAAAGTTTAGCTGTGTTATGCAGTCCATTCGATGGGTAAATGATAAGCTATTTTAGCTATTTATTATGCTAGCATGTTTATACACTGTAAATATCGACCTGGTTATTGGCAGCAACGTCATGATACAATACATGTCGTCATGATACAAGCTTCACAGTTTGATACATCACAGTGTTTTAGCTTATCAGGTGTCAGTGTCAGTGTTTAATTAGATGTACATCTGGTTCTTGGCTTCAGTGCCATCATCACATACATGACATGTAAAAAGAAACCCATAGAAATTTATACAGCCATCACTGTGAATACACCTCTACAGTGCCAGTGTCTCTGTTGTGCTGAGAATGATTTACCCCCAGATAATATCTACTCACTGGTGGTCCTGTGGGAGTCCTGATCATTATAATGAAAGATGTAAAATGGGCTAAAAAATGATGTAGAGAACAGATGGACTACAGTCTTTGATAGTGAACTAACAAAGTCCACCTATATGGTATCTGTCACCGAGACATTAACTGTAGGTCCTTTAAGTCCTGTAAGATGCAAGTGGATCTGCAGCTTTTGTTGTTCCGTCACATCCTGCAGAACGGTATGAGATCTGGGAAATTAGGAGGGTGACCCCTAGTCATTTCGTTCTAATGTTTTTCCAAGTATTCCTGAACCAGGTGTTCAATGTGCCAGGTTGCATTATCTTGAGAAAAGAGGCCATTGCTATAAGGGAATACCATTGAAGGTGCGTACCTGGTTCGCAACATCTGTTGCCAGTTTGAGGTTTGTCGCTGTTCTGCCCACTGTTGGTGGATTGTTTGGTCAACCATTGCAGGTGTTTTCATTTTATCAGTAAAGTTTTGTGTTACGTATAATCACCTGCCTTATATCTACTCATTGTCCATTTTATCACCTTCACTTGCCATATAGGTGTGATTTGTAGTTAACAGTTATGCTTAGCTAAGTGTAACTTCGTGTAAGTATAACTTCTTCTAGGCTCTGTCTCTAAATTAAAGTACAGCCAGATCCTCTGGGATAATTAAGCAAGAGAAAAAACAGACTATATTTGATCTGTTTCTAGAGAACAGGCTGCAGATCTTTCTACCATGTAAATAGTTGACTGTACTTTCCAGAAGGGTTACGAGGTGTTTAGGTAGTTCATTCTGGCTTCATGAGCTTCTTATCTGTCTCAGGTCCCTGATTAAGACGAGGTGTGTGCTCCTGTCCTCCTTACCCACTTTCTCTGAAAGCCTCTCCCTGCCAGACCTCACGTGGATTTCTTCTGAGGCTTGTATTGCTGTTTACCTGTGGACTTGAATGGCTGTATACAATTTAATTCATCTTTAGTAAGATGAGTGTCAGTGTGTGTTTTATATAGAATTGTCACAATATGATATGTATATCTCCAACACAATATAACACATTTTCTGTACAGATGAAAAACAATTACCAACAGTTTTTATTTTACTAAAATTTTGAGCATCGTAGTTTTAAAATAGTGAAACAATAGAAATCATTGTGGTTTATGCCAGTATGTCTGATATGACAATGACAAAATCTTAAAATACAACTGTATCCAATTTACACATCATAACGTATCTGACAGCACATATCATAATCCTCGCACTGCAAAACTGAAATTAATTAGTGTTTGTCCTACCCAGCCTAGTGTTATGTTTTGTAAGATCCTCAAATACCAGGTTTCTTTCCTTGTCTTGTGGAAAGTGGTTGTTGGGAAGCCAAAAACTCAACACTAGTGGCAAGACTAAGTGTCTCCCCCATTGCATGTGTTTATAATGCTGTCTTTGAATGACTCATTTGCGATTTTGTTGTTTTCTCTTTGATCGCTTGTACCCACTGTTCTGTGATGTCACTGGCATGTAAGCATCCAATTAATAGGTTCGTTTGAAGCCCAGCCAAGACTTCTGGGAAAAGCGTTGCAGGGAGCCTTTTGTGTAAACCTGTTTACAAACAAGACAGGCTTATCAGCGAGGCTGGTTTAATTTAGAAGCGATTCACCAACAAGATTTCACAGTGATTTAATGGAATGCCACTAGCCCATGTCTGACATGACAGCAGCAGGCCTATTTTATTCAAAATTACAGGCTAGTATTTATACATCATATTACACCCTTCAAAGAATCAGTGATAACATTTAGCCTCTGACATGTCCTTTGTGGATTATATTTGTTCTGTCTGTCTGAATTTGCCTAGATAAACCTTATGCAGTTTGACTTCACATTGTGTAGCCTACTGATGACAAGTAAATAAAAATCAAGCTAGCAGTATAGTCAACAAAACAGCAATTTTTACAGTAATCTTGGTTAACAGTTAAAAATGCCCTATTCACTACTAAGAATCCTGTTATGCTACAGCTACTTCTCTGCACTGTGAAATGTATGTTCGGCCTGGTGCATCGATCTTTTGTGCTGGGTTAACTTGCAGTTTAAGCAAAAAGTTTGGATGGGAAAAATTTGGATTATGACTTAAGTTCAATCATGTTTTTTTACCCCCACTCCCTCAGTGTTTAATTCAAGTCATCACCCGTGGGCCCCTCGCAAAGTTAACTGTATTTATTATCCAGTCTACGGCTAATAATCCTGAGCTGAGCTGCCCCACCCCCCCGCCTCAGCATTGTGTAAATGGATTACACACTAGGTGCGTTAAGATCTCGTTGCAGAGACTAAGAAGAGGGCCACCTTAAAGGCATGTTTACCTTCGATTTCCCAGGTGACCAAGTGTTGACCAGTTGCACAGCTAACTGAGAAAGAATGGGTTTGTCTTGAAAATATAAAGTTAATTATTTAATTCTAAATTACGTAATTGCAAGATTTTGGCAGTGCTTGGGTAAGTGCTTTCAGTCAGACCTTTCTCCAGTGTTCATGGTGAACTGGTCAGTCACTGCTTACTTTCCCAGCGAACTCATCCAGACATCCTTATGAAACTCAAGCAGCTGAAATGGAGCCTAGGGTTAGGGTTATGAAAGCTTGTTTTGCTTTCCCTGGTGTTGGAGGAAGAAGGCCGCAGAACTACAAAATGGTTTAGATTTTTCTAAACCATATTCCAAGATACCTTATTCTGTAGAGGATGAGTTAAATAAGGTTTATTACTGCAGGGACAGTTATAGTCTGTACAATGCTGGAGTTTTTGTGTGCCTATGTCACAAGTAGACTTTGTGTTTTAATTTTAGATATCAGATTAGATTCTTTTATATACTTTAGATATTATGTAGACATTATTCTGATCTGCCTGTAAGTTTGCCTTTGCTATACTGCTTCTTGCTTCACAGCCTTTTAAATACACTATACTGTATATTGGCCTGGAACTATGAAATTTCAGCTAATGATTAATCACCACGTAAATAATTGTGATCAACGATTTAATTGGCTTTTCCTTATAGGCAACGATTACAGCACAGCTGAATTAGTGGCTGATTGGCAGTCTTGCTTCCTAGCTATCTTTACTTTGTTTCTCATTTGAACTAACATGAAATGACGTACTGCACTGTTGTATGTACATAAAATGTCCACAAATAAATAGAATCATGTATAATCAACCAAAGCTTACATTTTTCTCCTAAGAGTGTGTGAGCACTTACTGCTTTGCAGACAAACAAAACCAGTATTTGGCAATATGCTCTAAATGTGTTATCACATCAAGTTAGGACATACCTCAGTGTTTCTTTCTGTCTTTTTTTTGTTTATTTTTGTCTCAACCAAACTATTGAAAACGCACCAAAGTCACATTCTGCTTGTTCTGACAATATATTTGTGAAATTTAGTGGAATGTTATAAACATGTCATTTGTTTTGTCTTGCTCCCATTTCCTTTCATGTTCCACAACCAAGAAGTGAAAGCCTCTTTACTCTAATGCTGATGGATGGGACACGGCACTGTTATTATACTCTTGGCTGATAGTTGGCATTATGATAAACAAGTTGTCATTTCCTTTGTTCTCACCTTGTCTCTTTGAACTCATTAGGCTTACTGGATGCAACCAGCAAATAGATGATACTGTATCATCAATTGCTTAGGGAAAGGGCACCGTGACCAAGTGCTGGGTGACAAAACAATGTTATAGCAACACTGAACTTTGAACTGTTCTCTGGATGTCTGTTTTCTGTTTGGTTAACATTTGCAGTACTGTGTAAGGCTTCCTTTAGTGTAATTTTAGGAGAAGAAAACATTCATATCAAGACAAGCTGTAAGCAGGTTTGAAAGAGATTCTCGCAGCATAGGATATCAGCACTTAGGAAGGATAAATTCATTAACTTCACTAATGCAAAATTAAACTTCATCTGATATGGTAATGGCAAAATATATTTGAAAAATGTTGAGATATTGAATGTCATCTAAACCTCACAGATCTACTGTGACCTATATAGCAAAACAGTTTGGTGCTCATTTGTGTCTTACAACTTTGGCTCTTTATAGAACCTGTTGGAATGCCAGAGAAAATGCGAGATAGTGTGTGAGTGTTCTTTCAGCTGAACTGGCCGTCATAGCAGACACGTAGGTTATACTCTACGGTTGCAATGCAGCTACCTAGGTTTATTGGCCGTGCTATTTTTGTGGAGAGAGAGAGAGAGAAAGAGCGAGAGAGAGACAGAGGCAGGCACAGGGGGCGGGTTTCTACTCTGCCTAAGAGCATTAAGGGTGCATTTGTTTGTGACATTAGCAGTGTGCTCTGTCAGTGTCATATGGCCAGCCAGGGCAGCTTCAGCTGCTTCAGAGCAGTAACAGTTATTAGTGTCCTCTCGACTCCTTTCACCGCAGTCCCGGGCTGAACCCCGTAGTCACCGAGGTAAGCGCCACCTGAGACGGGCGATGAAGATGTCTGTTAGCTGAGTAACAGATAACTCAGAGAGGTTTTTACTTGCACTTTTATGTAGTTATTTCTCTACACTTGGTGAATGTCTACAAAGATGCTGAATCTTTACGACTTGAGTTGGTCCTTGTTTGTAGGTTTGATTCAGTAGCACCTCTTGTTTTGGAAGCTGGTGCAAGTGAGTAGGACTTTTCTGTAGCCTTGTAGTGTTTTCCCTGCTCCATACCTTTTGTTTTTTTTTTCCGTTTCTAGTCGTGTCAGTGCGATGATGTCATGTACATGCCAAAAAGTTGTATTAGGTTTACCTGCCCACAGGTTTTTTGCTCAGAGGTGATGATTTAAGCCCTTACAAATGTAGGCATCACCTTGCAGTAGTTGGCCATAACATAATGCAGCACTAATGCTAATAGTCACTGCTCTTAACAGACAATTCATGTTGTCACTTCTTCAGTAATTTCTTTTTGTCTGTGTGTATGTGGATTTGTATATATGCGGAGGCATGTATTATTACCATCATCTCACTGCTGTCTTTATACCTCTCTCTGTTGCAGCTCTGTTCTTCAGCCCTTCGTTTGTTGATGGAGTTCTCGCAGAGCAGCGGTGACTACTGCCACGCCCAACATCGTGACGCCTGAGCTGAGGTGGTTATGCCTGTGTCCAAATCTTGAATGCCCAGTGGAACTCCCTACCTCCCACCCTCCTCACTCTGGTCCTATTGACTGAAGAGCCATCTACACACCAGATGGGTTAGCAGGCGCCGTGGCCCAGGGCTATCGGACTGTGTTCCACCCGCCTGGTCGCCCACTTCAGCCCATGCCTGAATCTCCCAGCCTTCAGTGTTCCAAAGAACCAAGAAACTGTTTGCATTACTACTGAGAGATAGCAGAAGAAACAACAACGTCCTGAGGCCTTGCACTGTGACAGTACAGCTACTGTAGCCCTGTTACTGAGGCGGATAGTGTAAAACTAGTACTTGTGTGTTTACTTGGGCTACACTGGCCCAGCCCACAGTGTTGCTGGCTCTTTGGCATGGCCAGGATGAATCGCCCGGCCCCTGTCGAGGTCTGCTACAAAAACATGCGCTTCCTGATCACGCATAACCCAACCAACGCCACTTTGAGCAACTTCATTGAGGTTAGAAAATGATTTGTGTCAACATGATTCCAACAGCATGATCCAATAGTATTTGCACATACATACACCCATCAGCTGAGATAAGTCTAGAAAAGTCTGTTACTTAGCCTACTGCTATCGGGTCAAATTCCTCTAGGAAGGTCTGTGTTACTATATCATGTAATGAGCTTACGCTAGAGTACACAGCCAGGTTTTATTAGCAGAGTAGTCTCTTCAGCCTTGCCTCTTACAGGCAGAGCTGATACAACAACAAAAAAGGAAAGTCTTTTCAAGAATTTCACAAGAATGACCTTAATTAACCTGTAGAGATGCAGTGTACCTAATTGTAATATTCTGTTGTTATAGGATTTGAAGAAATATGGTGCGACTACGGTGGTGCGAGTGTGTGAAGTCACCTATGACAAAACACCTCTGGAAAAGGATGGAATCACAGTCATGGTGAGTGTGCTGTGTGTTATCAGTCAGGGCATGCAGCGGTTTTGCTGTAAAGTATTTCCTATTTTGCTGGAGTGTTATAGTTGGGTGCCAACATTGCCATTTGCTCTCTTTAGAAATCTTACGAGTCTTTATATTGAGCTTTTACGCAAAACTATTGTACACACATTCACACTCGCAACTGGAATGGTCTTTGAAATTTTTGACTCCGTGGCCGTCTGCTATGAACCCCATGCTTTACCCCCATAATGTGTCTTTATTTTTCTTAGTTTCTGTTGTCAGTCTGTCTCTCTCTCTCTCTCTCTCTCTCTCTCTCTCTCACACTCTCACTCACACTCTCACTCACTCACATTTTCTCCAGTTTAGTTTCTGACTACAGTTAACTTATTTCAGATTGGATATTTTCCAGTTTAGCTGCATCCTAGATATTACTGTAAGCCTTATTTTTAAAAAAAAGAAAGAAAGAAAAGGCGCATATGAGGCACATAGCACAGCAGACAGTTATGTAAGTCAGAGCCATTAGGGGGACACTAAATCTAGAAAGAATTTATAGGGACCTTGAAATGCACTTTAGTACTTTTCCTATTAAGGACTATTTATGCTTCAAGAAAAGCTCTTAACTGCTGAGGACCTTCACTGTATTTGCCACAGGTCTCTGTAGTTATCATCTTGCTAAATGTTCTGTACTACTTTTAGCCAAGACATAAACAGAAATTATATATGTTTGGCTAGATAAGGTTATGCATTTATGATAGCTCAGTGCTTTTTCTTTGCTTGTTTACACAAGGGCCAATTTGTGCCATATTTAGAGGTTCACTGTATCAAATTATTCTACTTGTACCTCTCAGGCCTTGGTTCAGAACTTTTCACTATGTTGAGGGCTGTCTTTTATCAGCAGAAAGTGTCATGTAACATCTGTCCCCATGTAAAATTTGGTGTTTATCACAGTCATAAGTATGTAATACTGATGAATTTTCCATCACCTTCCATCACACCTTTTTAGGGGTAAAACCTGTTAGATTTGTCTTGAGTTTCCAGTGGTCTCATATGTAGTTGAAGCAAGACAGTGGTTCAGAGTTTTGGTAGTTGTGCCTGAACTGAGGTTAGCTGGAGTGAGAGGCGTTGTCATACTGACCGTGTCAGTTCAAGAAGAGGTGGCATAGTGTTCTCAGAATAGCTCTCTGATCTGTGGATTTGTGTCTGATGGTCTGCCAGCTGCTATTTGCAGGTAGGTACTGGAGTCTGGGAAACACTGCAGCAAGCCTCAGTAAATAGAGCCACCAGGAAAAACATGCTGAAGTTTTTTTCTGTCAATGTGATGATAAAAGTAGTAGATGAAGAGCGGAAGCGCAGTGGACCTGGAAACAGTCTGTAGTTTTTCAGCCCTCCCATCCTCAATACGTTAGATTCTAATGATTACTGTGGCTATGACAGGGACTTGGAATTACCATCTTGCTATCTGCTTACATCCTGCAGTCATAACATTCCTGTGAGTTCAGGTTTAAAAAAAAAACAAAAACATAAAAACAAACGTAAGAGTCCTGTAGGTGGGAGGCGCGACTGTGAGACTCTTGGTGTTTGAAAACTGAAGCATTTGTTGATGGGAAACAGGTGCCTAAGGCTTCACCCTCTCTTGTAACAGGAGAGTCAAGTTGCTGGAGAAATAGCAGGTATGCGATTCAAGGAAAATGCCAAGGCATTTGCTACAATTAGACTGCAGGGTTGGGAGGGGAGACAGAACTGCTTTCTTGGAGCATACAGCACTCGCAGCTTGGGCTCTTGGAATTAATAGCTTGTGCTGAACAAACTAGCCTGACAGGGGGGGGTTGGTGTTTACATCTTACTGGATTTGACTGTTATATTTAACCCAAAGTGGAGTGAGGAGTAACTATTAACTGGTTACATTTAGTCTTTCACATCTACCCAGATAACATTTAAAACAGTTCGTATTTTCGTCCAGTAATCGTAAACATAAAGGCTGTCTTGCCAAAAATGATACCAGCGGTGTCAGAGGTGAGAGCAAAAGTTAACATGCCATGCTTCTGGAGGCATGGCTATAAAAGAGGTGTGAACTTATGAGTGATTTAGGGTGTAACCGTACACAAAATTCAGTGGATACAATGGTGTCTCAACATGATGCATTTTTAAAAACAGCAAAAAAATAAGCAGTGCCTGAAGATGTAACTTGTGTTGATATATTAGTTAATATGACAATTCCTTTACTATGCAAATAACATGTGCACAAAAACAGTGTATACAAACACATCTATGGCCATTCACACATTTATTCACGTATGCATGGAAGTGTCCGTGTTTATAAACAATTAGAAACAGTGATTATAAACAATTAGAAACATTTCATTGATCATTTATGGTTGCTTTTAGATTCGGATATCTTTGTTTGAGACAAGAATGCAATAATATATATAATCCGTCAGTCGCTTGCTTGTTGTCAACATAAGATTGAACATATTTGTGGAAATTTGAATTATGCTAGCATCTGATGGACTTAAAAAGCAAATGTCTGCTTTAAACACTGTTATATTTACATTACTACTCGCAATATTTTCTGACTGGGTATGTTACAGAAACAGACATTAAGTTTCTTTGTCTCAAGAGCCCCAAAACAATGCTAGCTACAGGCTAACACATTACCTACTAACACAAGCTAAAGGGCTAATAAATAATGAGGTATATACTTTTCCCTTTGTATTTGATTTTGAGCTAAAGCAACTTTTTCAGAGGATTCTCATTGTAGATTTGCTTGTTTCAATTATTATTGCACCTATATAAACAATATTAAAATGAGTACCTTATTTACTCCAGTCTGGATGTTTTGATGTTCAGCAGGTCTCCTTGCAAAGAGACTGAAGCACATTAGGTATATTTTAATATTTTAACAGCTCCTGCAATCATTAAGAAGTTAAGAAGCTACTTTGAATGTGTTCTATCTTTCTCCCAGCCTGTATTCCCGTATTATGTATTACTTTGACGTGATGTGACGATTTAGCTGTTATATTTGGTGCTGAACTCTGTGGTGTCCTTGTTCCTGCTGGTGCTGACTGAAGTGTGAGAGACAGTGGGATGGTTGGGTACATGAAGGGGTAGTTCAGTACATACTGTGTTTGCCATGGCAGAGCTTGTAAGAATCACACAAGAGTCATCAAAGAGTTTTCACTGGTTGGTGTGATTCAACTCTAGTAGGAAAACGGCCCCAGATAGTGCCCACGTCTGCAGATAACGTTTTGCAATAGAACAGGCTGTGACCATGAACAATGATAGACTTTAGGAATTACAGATAATCAAATAATTGGCCAACCGTTCTAGAGGCATTATTTGAATAGTGTAATCGCTGCTCGGGTATTCTTTGCATTACATCATGATGAATAAAAAAATACATTTGCAATGTCCTAGTGTGTAAGTTATGCATCCTAGAATTTTAATAATTTGATAACCTGTTTTACACACCAGATTATGCTGTTGATTATGATGAGTAACAACAAACTGAGGCCTGTAACAAAAGTTATGCCTGACTTACAGTAAAGCTTTGGCTGTTTCGTTCATTAAATCAATTTGTTTCTCTACATTACTTTTGTCAAACACATGCTACAGTGCCCGGAATAAACCTGAATTGTGGTGGGAAAATTATTCTTTAGGATAGATACTGCTAATTCATCCTACACAACTTCTGTCTACATCTTTCATTTTTATCCAAAATGTCTGTGCTTCACGTGATCTTTTGTATACATGTATACACAAATGTTTATATTCATATAATATAGATGTCAAACTGTGCCACACTGTTATTAGTGTTAGTTTTGTAACAGTACCTCCTTGTTTTTTCTTTCGCTTTCTTTTTCTGTCACTGTAGGACTGGCCATTTGATGATGGAGCCCCTCCACCCGCTAAGATTGTGGATGACTGGCTTTCTCTCCTAAAGCATAAGTTCTGTGAGGATCCGGGCTGCTGTGTAGCTGTGCACTGTGTGGCAGGACTGGGCCGGTGAGTGAAAGCAGTGTAGCGGACCTTTCTTTGAGTAAAAGCGTATGAACACAAGCTACTTTAACACACTGGAGCATTCTGATGCCTTCTGAAGACTTTAATTAAAAATAATATTTAAAAACATTATAAACTCTCAAACCCTTTAAACTCTAGCGTATGCAAAGGAGGATGTTGTAAATTTTTCACACATGTCCAGCAATGTTTACTTGATGGAGACTTTTGGGCCGTTAAATATATCATGCTTTAAATGTCTCTTTCTGTCTCAAATCAAGTACTAACCACTGTAATTTTAAATATTATGCCCAATCTGAAAATGAAACAGAATGTGTACTGTTAATAGTCAGATGATATACGTAAGATTTGTCAAAATGTGAAATTTTGAATGAGTTTAGGTGGATTTGTCCTTCAAGAACTACACTTTTAGCAAAAATGATTCTACATGGTACCAAAAAGCAGATTTTGGTACTTTATAGTATCATTTTTCAAAAGGGTTATTTACAACAGGTTTTTATCATAGATAATAACCATTTTTGCTTTCAAATGAGTGTGCAGAGTTATATATAAGAACCATAAAGGGTTATTTTTTTTGTGTGCATATTGAATAATGAATCATCATTATTAAACTGTTTGCAACAGTCAGTTTTACAATGATGTAATAACTTTAGCTTGCTAATGTCCAATTACCATGTTGCAATTTGATTCTACATTAATGTTTGATCTGAGCTGATGTTACGTTATAAAAATTCACTGGATGAATATTGTGCCCCAAATTGAGACACCGGGTGTCATTCTGACTTGGGACAAGGCTAGTGGCCATTTGGCCTGTCGTTCTATAAGGAACTGGCGTGTGGGAATCCAGAGCTCTATTCCCACCGTGGGCGACTCTTATACTGTGGCATTTTCTCATCGTATATGTTTCAGTTTCACTTCAAATACTTCAGTATCGCAAATGCTAATTCTTTCCAGTGCCCAGCCTGCTCTGGATCAGGTCAGCTTTACTGAGAAAATCAACTGTTTGCTGTGGGTCACCCATCTGACAGTAATAATAGTTTATTATTTAAGGCACAAGGTTGACGTCTGACAACAAAACAGGAAGTGGTCAATAAGCAGCACCCCTCTGAATATGTGTTCTGTGAACTTACAGATAACGGCTATTGTCTGGTTACTGTGCTCTCATGTGTAACCTGCCTGTGAAAACACTCAGTAAATAAGTGAAAGTGTCTGAATGGTCAAAGCAGACAGTCGCTCAGTCACAGCTGAGTCTTTGCAGAGCTGGAAAGTTGATAGCAGCTCTACTTGTCATTTCTCTCTCTCTCTCTCTCTCTCTCTCTCTCTTTCACACACACTCTCACTCTCACTCTCACTCTCTGGGTAAGGCAAACTCTGACGTAGTTTGCTGGCCCTGTGGGAGCCCTCTACCGATCTTGACAGGGAGCCAATGTTTGCTTTACTCAGGCAAGTTTGTTTTCCTATTGATCTGTATGAGACCTGCATGGTTTTGGTTGGTATTCACTGGATACTTCAAAGCTGTTAGAGGTTCAAATTAAGTCATAAAAGTGTATTTCTCAAATTGAATCGTTTTACTATTCTAAAATAACTTGAAAATATATTTTCTAGCATAGTAAAAAAAACAAACCATATGAGCACTTCAAATATGTTACCAAAAATGTAAATCTCCTCAGTCAGATTTTTGTCTAGTTGTCATATGTGGCAGAGTTTCAGCACTTTTTGTGATTACAGCATTACTTTCCTGGTTCAGTAACACTGAGAGAGTAAATTCTTCATTGACATGTTACAGTATGTCCACTTACATCATTGCTGGCATCATGTACAACTTTGGGGCAAAAAACAAAACAAAAAAAACCCCTACTTTTCCCATGCGCTAGATGGTAGTCTCACACTGAAAAGCTGGACTGAATGAGGAGAAACCCTTTCCCTGGAACTGGTTTGGACCTCTTGAGCTGGACATGCAGGCTTGTTTGTGCTGCTCTGTTTCCCCTGAATTCGATTGCTTTTCTGTTTTGCAGAGCTCCAGTGCTGGTGGCCCTGGCACTGATAGAGAGTGGAATGAAGTATGAAGATGCCATCCAGTTCATCCGACAGTAAGCGTACATTACACTGTAAACAAACCCATACAGGACATAACACGTTATAAAAAATATATATATATACATTGCAACTGTATGTTTGAGTTTAATTTGAACTCATCATTTTCAGAAACAAATCAACTTTTTTATTTAGAAAAAATAAGAATGTTTTAGAAGAATGTTGATTGATTATATGATTGATTAGACTGTGTTGTTGTTTAATAGGAAACGTCGGGGCGCCATCAACAGCAAGCAGCTGACCTACCTAGAGAAGTACAGACCTAAACAGAGACTGCGCTTTAAAGACCCACACAACCACAAGAACAAGTGCTGCCTCATGTGATCCAGTCTCAGCCAGTCTGCCACTGAAGAAACGAAAATAAATACGTTGTGAGCTAAACAGGACTATAGCCACAAACCCAATGCTTTTGGACCTTTACCCTTTACTATATGGAAGGACACTCAACCCCTTTTTAAAAGTAGGCAAGACCCTTTACTGCAGGGCCTTTATGAGCTCAGGGCTGTGAAAGACGAGCCTCTTGAATTTTGTCTTTACACATCTATCCCAAGTGTTCTCATACATGGTGTAAGGAAACACAACCACACACACAAACAATGTGCAATACCAGCAGCACGCACTCCAAAGATGATCAATGCCATCACACTGTTTACCATAGCTAGCCAACATCTTCAGCTCCTTTTGGCAGGGCTAACATTGCGTGAATGAAAAATTACTGTTTTTTTGTTTATGTTTGTATCTTAAGAATCATGTACAGTTTTAATTAAGCACAGCTTCTCTCTTTCTCTCTCATCGTGTTTCACCAGGCATGCCACTGTAGTCCCTCTTTCCTATGCCTTAGAAATGGGGGTTGACAGAATGATTTCGTTGCGACAGCTAGTGGCTGATTTTTACTAGAGCTTTATTTTTACATTGTGATATAAACTACTCTGGGATTCGAACACTGCACCACTAGCTAAGTCAATGGACTGTATGAGAGTGAGCTGGATAGCTGGTAAGAAGCCCCCCAGTGTGGATAGTTTCCACAGCACACTTTTGCTCTGTGTAGATTATAAAACATTTTCAGCGAGTTGGTTGAAAATCATGTCAGAACTGCTGCTTCTCCCCTCTTATGGCTTCAATCCTTTTGTGTTTTCACTTTATGAAGTGTGAAAGCAATGTGCTTTATGCATGCCGTCACCTGACCGCTCCACTGGTCTCTCTCTCTTTCTCTCTTGTCAATTTGGAAGGAAATAAAGCCAGAGAAGTGGAATGAGATAAATGCCCCTCATTCATCGGGCAAATGATAACTAAGCTGTGATCCAGGTACTGACTCATGGCTCAGGTCCTGGAACAAAGTCATAAAATATAAAATAAACACCTCGTCATTTCTCTGCCTTTTAAATGAAAAGTCACATGTGATTGTTCAAGGTCAATGAATTCAAATAAAGTAATTTTTAAAAAATGTGGTTTATTGTCAATGCTCATGTCTTCGTTCACTGTAGATGTATTTGGATATACAGTGAGTACTTGGACAGTGAATTTTTACTTTGTTTTTATTTTCAAGTTGATTGAGAAGTGCAGACTGTCTTTAAATCTGAGTATTTTGTTCCGACTGGGTAAATTATATGGCCCAGTGAAGCCATATAATTTATTTACAGAGTAAATCTAATACTTAGTTTGTCAATAGAGATACGTTTCATATGGATAACCATAAGTTGGGGAAAAACTGCAAAGCATAAAAAAACAGCAGTCAGATCACAACGCACCCAAAAAACTACAAATATCTCCCTTCAAATTTCTGAAATGAAGTCTCATGAAATTAACATAAAAGGAAAGAGTTGTATGGAAATGTTTCATTTATAACTCCTATTTATATCTCATCTGTTGACTTGGTAGTGCATTATATTGTCCTAGATTCCAGTCCCATTGTAGGCTTGTGTTGCAGCCACTGGGATCAGTTTGTTGTGATGGAAGATGGCAACGATCAATGTCACAAATGTCATGAGTGGCACTTCATTCTGCAGCAGGATAATGATACACTAGCCAAGCATCTAAGGAGTTTAACCGTGGAAAAAATACATTGTAGAGTCATCAAGTCAGCCTCCTTGTGTACACTATATGAGCAAAAGTATTGGGACACCTGACCATTACACCAACAGGGACTTTGCATTCAAATACATAGACTTTAATATGGAGATGGTCCCCCCTTTGCAGCTATAACAGCTTCCACTCTTCCTGAGGGGATTTCCACAAGATTTTGGAGTTTCTGTTGGAATTTGTGCCCATTCATTCTGTAGAGCATTTATGAGGTCAGGCACTGA
>JBBPCZ010000007.1:9965373-9988820 GCA_037974445.1 Brycinus macrolepidotus
GGTATTCGCTCTCTCTCTCTCTCTCTCTCTCTCTCTCTCTCTCTCTCTCTCTCTCTCACTCTCTCTCTCTCTCTCTCTTTCTCTCTCACTCACTCTCACACTTTCTTGCTTTTCTTATTCTGTCCTCTAACAGCAAAATTGAGTTGAGGTGGCTTTGACATTCATTGACATTAATGAATTATTTTAGTTACTTTTCAGCAAATATTCACTAGACTTTGGTATACATTGTGGAAATGTATTTTGGTACTAAATGAAGGGGTGCCGAAATGAACTGGGCTTCAGGAGATGAAATATGATTGTCTACTTAGTATCAGCAAAATGTGCATGCTGTCTCATTTTCACATGAACAAAAGGCAAAACAGTTGAGGGCTGACGTTGAGGGTTCTGAACGTACTTTATTCCACTCTTGCATATAAAGCTGGAGCAGGTCACTGATGAACTGATTCATGGCAGCTTTTAGCTGATGAAGTGTTTGTTTTATTACATTCCTGTTTCGATCTCAGCCATTATCCTCCAAAGCATGGATAGTCTTATTGTGGTCCACTGTATCCTCTTTGGTGAACTTCGGTGGAGTCTTAATGTGCTGTGTTTAGCACAAACAGTATATGGGGATGATCAAACTCCTCAGTGCTCTTCCACATGGGAAAATGTAGCCAAACAACGTGCAGTCCCTCCAGGAGAGTACAGTTACAGGATAAATAAGAGTTGACGTATGATATTGCCATGTAAAATAGCTTACTTACAACAAATTACACAGACTGCACAGAGTCCCCATCCCTGGTTCTTCGACATTAACTTCTTATAGCTGATTTCATTTCTCTGCCTTTGTTCTGAAACAGCAAAGCAAATCAAGTAGTAAGGTAGCTATACAGCACAAGTGTTAAAAATGCAAATTTTAAAGCATAAAAATCTTTGGTATTACTGAAATTGCAATGGCCATCACACAGAAAGAAATTCAAAAATAAGGAATAAGAAGTAATGAAATATTTTTTAAAAACCTTCTTTTGCAATTGCATTGTATTTAAAACAGTAGTTTTATTGTAGTTTCATGTATGGTATTAGACTCTAATAGAAGTTCTAATTTAGTACAGATGCTAATGAGCATTTAAAGTCTGAACTGGATAACTAACGTGTTGGTCTTTGTGAGATGCTGCATTTGAAAACTAATTAGTGATTTATCTGAAAGCATGTGCTTTGAGGGAATGTGATCTGCTTGAGGTGGAGGGTGTCTGGCCATAACGTCAGCTGAGGGGGCAGCATGCCTCACTTTTTCCACTCTCACTCGTGTGCTGTGAGACCCAGCTGGCGTGCATTAATCCTGTTCACACTGCTGGGTGACTCTAGGTTAGGGCCATAGGCACACTTAGGCCTCAGCATGTTTATGTTTGTTTATCTGCATGCCTACATGCACGTAATGATATATAATAATGCACTGTTACAGTTAAATAAACAGATCTTGAAGTTTGGTGGTCTTAAATTGAGTCTAGTTTGGGTGCTATTGCTTACATATGGATCGCATGAGTAGAAAAGTGTATAAGTTGTTTTTTCAAAAGATCCAGAGTATTTGTTTTCTTTTGGTTCCTGCAATTGCATGATGAAACAGCAGTGTATTAGAGCAGAAAGAGTGCCTGGATAAAAAAAAAATGTATACACACACACACACACATATATATATATATATATATATATATATGTATCGGTGTGTGTGCTTATTAGCTCATTATCACATTAGCAGTAGAAACAATACTAAATCACCCCCTGGAATAGGCTTCAAATCATACTGCGTGAAATTCCTGGGATGCTGATATTAATGAAATATAAGTAGCATTCACTGATCTTAGATCAGCGCTCTCACTGGAAGGTAGATACACATAAGCCCAGATGTTTCCAGAGCACAACAGACACATTTGTCTACAGCCTGCTGTGTGTTGATGTCATTTCACACGCCCTCAATCATATTTTGGAATTTCAGTGACTATTTGTCAGATTTGTTCTGTTGCACAGGAAAAGCATTTTCAGGAAGGTTTTTGAGGACAAAACAGTCCTGAATAGTATACACAACTGGACAAATTACCAGTGTTATGCAGATTCCCAAGTTTCAAGTGCCTGAATTAGCTGTGTTTATGGCATGGCATAAAAAATGATGTAAGTGTCAGCAGAAAAAGATGTCCATAAATATGCAACGCGAAATGTTAGTGGTGAATTCTTAACATGTTGAGGATAAATTTCGGAAAGGGATGTGTACTCCATCCTGCGGTTACCTTGATGGCTGAAATGAAGCGACTTAGTTTTTGAAATGCCACAGTGTGTTCATTGGACTGTTTCCGGTCATGAGAAATAAAAAGATTCTAAAAGTGTCAGACTATAATTTAGGGAGATGTTAGAGAGGATTAGTGTCTGAGGATGCAGTCGACACATATTCATCTCTTTCCTGTATTGATCAAACATAATTTGCAGCCACATCTCCTAAGAATCTCAGGCTCAAACAGAGCAGGGAACAAAGCCTTACCGTCTGTTCAAAAATCAAGCAAAAGAACCTTTAGAGACAAGTGTTGTTTTGATGGATGTTGATTTTTACATTGGCTCAAATGTGTCTCGTAGAAAACTGTAAATCTCTCACCTCACAATTATTAGGATTCTTGAAAGGATTCACCACATAATAATATCTCAAATATCAGAAGATTTAATTTGATTATTCTAGTATGATTCAATTGTTTATAAAAATAAACTTCATGCATGAAATGTGAAAACCCTCAGACTGCTGCACTTTTTTTTTATTAGTTCTGTATAATACGGCTGAGTCTCAGAGTTACTGTCAACGCAGACAGCTGTGGTGTTTACTCACCAGTCGTCTCTGGTTGCTGAGGCAGAAGGTGCAGATCTGTCTGGGTTGGGAGTTCTCCGAGTCGGGGCTGGGGGCTGTAGGTTTGTGGGTGTTGTGAAGGTGGTTGTGTAGGGCCGCTGAGCTCCTGTGGCACGGCTGCCCATCTCCACATGCCTCGCCCACCAACAGCACATTCTCCAGGTGAGAGATGTAGCTGGAGGCAAGCCTCAGTGTCTCAATCTTGGACAGCTTGCGATCAGCTGGTTCAGTGGGAATGAGTGTTCGCAGGGCCGTGAAGGCCATGTTGACACTGTTGGTACGATCACGCTCACGGGCATTCGCTGCATTACGCTGCCGGAACTCTGAGACTGGTGAGTGGAGTTCTGTGGACACGGCCGATGGCCGGCAGCCATGCTTTCGCTTGCGAGAGGCGGGAGAGGACAGGCAGGAGGATTTGTCGTCAGATCCTGAACTTTCGCTGCCATTCTCTTCATCCTCTGAGAGCATGCTGATTTCAGAATAGAGAAAACGGGCTGGAGATGGGCGAACCATGGCGAAGGACATCATCACGTGCTCAGCCTGATGCTCACATATGTGCCTGGTCTCACCCACCAGCACTCTGGTCCTCTTATCTTTCTCCAAAAGTGCCACAGAGACAAACCCTTGGTGCCTCTTCTCTCTCACTTGAACTCTTTTCCTTCAGTCTTCAGCTTGGGTCTCCTTCTGTAACCAGCATATAAACACAGGAACACACCCTCAAGTGGTCCCTCACTTAGAAAACACAGTTCCACACAGTCCAGTTTGTGGACATCCAGCGGTTACGATCAGTCCCGTGACAGACTCAGTCTCTCATGATGATTAATTCAATACAATCTGGTAGTCCATCTTCTTCTGCAGGCTCTTTAAAGTACCAGCGCACCAAGCAGCTACGCAGCAGCCGGAGTGAGTGAGTAAGTGAATGAGTGTGTCCCACTCGCTCTCATCCCCTCAACAGTTCCACGTGTTATTACGGCTGAGTGTTTCCTTATGCCTTGGCTTTATAGTGCGTGAGCGTGGTGCTGCTGGTGGTGGGGGAGTGGCTGGGGACTGCTCCCCCTCTCCCACTGTAAATGCAAAATCCAGGGAGCTGCTGAAAGAGTGATGGGAGAGAGAGAGAGCAGTGGAGCACACCCTCACACTTTAGACTTTAAAGTTGATTCTTAAAAAGCGTCTCTTTCATTAACATACTGAGAAACCAATGTTTCGGACATCCTTTCAACACTGGCGGTGAGCAAAGTTTCCATTCCGTTGCAGTATTTTCATCTATTCTGTAGTTTTCATTGTTTTGATTTTGATTCATGCATGAAAACGTCTGGGTTTTTCTCACAAATAACTAAATCTTTACATTGCCAGCGGCTCTCATGCCTTCCAAATCCCAAAGCTAACCAATTCTAGTCAACAGAAATCAGAATAATTCTTGTACAAAATATGTATGTGGAGCTACGTTGAAGGAAGCCGTTAAACCAACCAGACAGTTGGTGAGTGTGAATGTCACAGGTAATCATATTACATTCATTATGTAAATCCTATATATTTTTTTATTCTTAATTCCATTCCATTCTTTTTTCTTTATTCCTAATGTTGACTCTTGGACATGGAGAGCAGCCAGTTGTGGTTCTTGCACTGATTAAAAAGGAAGTGCTTCAGGGCACTGGAAGGTTCTGAGAGGAGGAGAGTGACCTCAAGCCAGAGTGTGCTGTCCGCAGTGGCTCCAGTTTCACTGCCTGACGTAGTGATGAGATGATCACTGGAGGCAATGATGACTCAGGAGTGGACAAAAAAAGTTGGGAAGTGAAAGCAGTTTCTTGCAGTGTCATGGCAACAGTTCAAATTCAAATAATGACTGGGGCATTTCAAACTCCATGTGACCTGTAAAAGAATGATTATTATTATTGTAAATCTTATGTCTACATTTTATTTTCAAGCCATTCAGGGAATTAAATAGGTTTTATTGTTTAATTGACATTACCTGTCATCGGCAATTTATCATTATGAACCCCCTTGCTTCATTGTTATCCAGAAAAGCAGCCCTCCAAGTCACAAATGACATTTAATATCTCTGAATGACGCCGTTAGTAGCAGAGCAGTACTGTCAACATCTGATTGCTATTACTCCCTCTGCCTCTCTGACTTCCTCCCTTCCTTCCAGAGTTAAAATCTCATCTATTCGCCAAGAGTCCCCCTCCCTCTCTCCACCCAGAACAGTTGAACTCTTTTGGCATGGGTCAGGGTGCTGTCAAAATTCGGAACTAATACTTTGCGCAGCACCACAGACAGCCCGACTGGCTCGTTACGCAGTCTGCCGGACGGGTGGATGGCCGGAGCGCCGAGGGACATGGCTGTCTAGCCTGGACTGGGGACATGCCAAGCCCACAAGCACCCACTCCTGATGGGACCCAGCCTGTGCAGCTGGCCCATTTAAAACAGGGAAAGAGAGGGAGAGACACAGAGTATGACTTTACATGTCGCAAAAAGGCGGTCTAATTAGTTATGAAACATTATACCTCAGTAGACAGATGAATAGACTAAATCCGAGTGGATGGAACAATGCGGCGGAAAAGAGCTCTTGTAAGGTCAGCTTTTTTAGTGGAAATGGTAGGGATAATTTGGCAACCCAGACCTCACCGCACCAATGCCTACTGGTAATTGCCGCCTTGCTTTTGACTTCAAGTCCCGCTATTTCTGGAGCACGAATGAAGTCAGTCCTCCCTGAAATTCCATGCTGTAATCGTCCTGTTACACAGAAGCCAAAGAATTCAGACACTAAGCAGGTCAGTGGGCCTGAGAGATGGAAAAAGTGAACTGCATAGAACCTTCTGGAATCCTGTGCCCATCAGGGCCTCTCTGACAGTTCTCTAGTTCAAAGAAATATCATGGTTTGAATATTAACTGCATTATAAAAATAGATCAGCTAAAAAAATGCTTTGTTGCATTTTTAAAAATAGCTTGCTTCTCACTTAGGCTTTTTGGAGGAGGAAGAATGGTGAACTCATCACTCCAGTGTAAAAGTAATATTTTCTATCTGCTAACAGCAAATGGTCTAGGCCAAACACCATTACAATTTTTGTGAAGACACGTTGAAAGGGGCTATCAACCTGACTGCAATATATCATACTGATATCAAGGATGTGTGATGATGATTAAGTCATATTTTAGAAAAATCCTAACTAGTGGAGTGAAAGGAAAGCTCAACTTCTCAACACAGTGATTTATGGTGATACAGCCATAGTGATGTAAAAAAAAAAACATACAGAGGTGAAGTTACATTCATTCACAAGGGACTATAACAAATGTGGTGGTAAATGTTAGTGACTAAGGCAAGAAGGAAGATTGTTAGCATTTGATAAATATTGCACTGTGGCTAGTTGTCATGTTGTCACCATCTAAAAACAGAGGAACACAACTTTCTTTGCTTTTAATGTAAGTTAATGTAAAAACAATGAGCATTTCTATTGCTCACTGGTTCTTCACACAAGGTAAAGGGCAGCTGCTTTGTTCAAATGACATTGATAAAAATGGTGATACATGGTTTTCTTTGGACCGCAATGATTTGTTGACTAACTTAGACCAGCCAGCAAATTATGGAGAACTACTTCACTAGCACACTAGCCCGCTAGCTCAGAGAGGAGAGAGAGAGAGAGAGAAGGAACAGCTCTATCAACAAGCTACTCTCTAAAGCCCAGTTTCACCTGTGAATTGGGGATCTTTTGTGAAGTCAGCACTGTAACGCATTTCTGCTTTATTTTTGATTATAAAGGATAACAAGGCATCACTATCTCTTAACACAGTCCAACTCAAATCTAAGAGGAAGTACAAAAAATCTCTCAGTCAACATGACCAACATTGTTCCTCATTTGACAGCCGCTAGGACATTCATATGAGCCTAAAGCTATATTCATAAAAAGATCGGAAAATTAGTGGACAGACCTTTCAAGAGTTAACTTTACTTAAATATACTATGATGCTGATTGCAAAATGATACCTTTTTAAGTCACTTTGGAGCAAAGGCCATAATATGGCAGATAATGGTTAGCTATTGATCATAGTGACTTTAGGAGCACTGTACGGTTTAATGTCATTCAATCTGAAGACCATTAGCAGTCAAACATACAAACATTTTCTCACACAAACTTTAAGGCTCCCTATGCAGTATGAAAAGAAGTCCTAACAGTTGACCCATGAGCCATGTTGCTTGCCTCAGTCTCCATAACCCATGCTAGGTGTGTTTTGTGCAGGAAGGGGTCTCAGTCAGGACCTTATCTTTGAAGTGTGCCTTATAAAGGAGGCAGCTGGTGAGGGCAGTCCCTGTGGGGCCTTTCAGCCTGGCCTTGTAAAGTCTACCTCAGCCCGTCTTAACTGGAGCGCTGGGACTGGCCTGCTGCCCTGCTAACAATGTCCCCCTGCTAATTTAGCAGCTCTTTAAATTCAAAGCATTCTCCTTTTTATCCACTCTCCCTTATGAGAACACCTCGTATTGCTGCACCAGGTGTGGTAATGCGCACCGACAACAGATCAGTTCAGACCTCTCAGCTGGTGGGAGAATTATATCCGCTGAAGTCTATTGTAGTTTTGTACGTTTCCTGCTTTTTATAAATCTAATTAAATATTAATTAATTAAATATAATACATTTGTTTGGTTTCATTCATGTTTTGTTTGAATCATGCCAAAATATGCATGACATCTAAAATCTGTTGTGCTCAAAATATAAGGAACAACAATTATATAAGTTTCAGTGTAGAGATTTTTAATGAAACATGTAGAGTGTAAAGTGTAGAAATTTTTAATGAAATCAACACGGAGGAGCTGCACTAACCCTCCCCCTCCCACTGCACCCCCCGCCCCCCCCTTAAAAAAGAAGAAATATTTAGAAGCACGTTTCCTCTTTGGGGATATTGCTAGACTGACAGGAAATTTCAAATTTGCAGTGATTGTTTTTATTAATGGTTATTAACAGACTTGGCTGGTTCCTGTTTGACTGAGGCAGAAATTGAGAGGTCAGGAGGTCGCATACGTTTTCATTACTGCATTCAGCCTCATGGTTTGGAACATATTAGTTAGAACTTAGCTTGCTTCGTGATGTGTAATTCACTGTGATTCATTTAAAGTTCTGGGAAGCACTTGAGTATGAGTGAGTCTGATACTGCAGCTTGGCTGTATGGTCCCAGACCCTTAGCTTTTTCTTTAACAGGAAGGCTTTATAAGAAGAGTTAGAGGCAGGCTTTGAGTTTGTGTGTGCTTGTACAAAGTTCACAGAACACCTTGTCTCAACTAACCATTGCTCTAACGAAAGCAGTCAGTAATAATCACAAGTTAAACACACTAAATTGACCTTAACCGTCAAGTCATAGCAGAACTGAACTGGACCTAAAATGGAGCCTGGCGTCCCTCTCGCTTTCTCTCTTTACGTGGGACAGAATCCAGTTCTGTTTCATCTCCTTAAACTCTGCAGCCTGTTGCTTGTGGTCATTTGTAATGTAAGCAGTAGCTAACTGGCTGCTTATATCATCCCCACAGCGAGACCTATGAGCTCATGCTTTTGGCTGTAAGACTCTGTTAGCGCAGATTAGGGCCCAAAAAATCAGTCATCCATTTTGGGTGTGGGTGAGTGCATGCAGATGGAGTTTTAGAGCAAATATTTGCTGGCACCTCTCACCACTCCGTTACGTATGGAGTAAAATGGCTATTGAATATAATGTGCAGTTGTGTCTGGTCCCTCTCTAGCTTTGGCTTCAGTGTTGCATTTCTTTATGGCTTTTGGCAAGCAAGTTGAGCTGTGGTTGCCAGATCAGGAAATAATATGAAAATCCTTAATGCAAGCTATAAAATGTTAAAATGGTTTATGAAATGCTTGAAGTGAATATGAATTTTGGGATTAAAAATAAATTATCAAGAGCATGCACAGTAGTCCATTGTACTATAAAGCACAATTAAAAACATCAAAAAACATACAAAGGGTGCTGATGCAGTAGAAAAATACACACAAAATCAGTGTGTGTATGAGAGAGAGAGAGAGAGAGAGAGAGAGAGAGAGAGAGAAAGAGTACATGCAGTATATGGGAAAGTGTGGGAGGTTCTCTGTTGAGGTAGTAGTCTGGGTGCATATGATTGTCATTAAACACAGAGGGAAAAGTCTGAGTGAGTGCGGAGGAAATCCAACAGGCATATATCACTCACTTGCTGGCAGAAATGATGTACTTTCACATCCCTTTTCAAATATATGCTTTTCTGATAGCGTGACACCAATAAATGAAGCAAAACTACCATCTGAAAGAATTGCTGAAATGTCCTTATTGTTTGGTGAGTTATTGCTAAGGTTGGGCTGAGATTGAGAGGTGATTTCAACACTTTATCAACACCACTGCTCTACTGGTAGAAGCGCACCACTGCTGGACAGACTGAGAGTTGCTATTGAGTAGAACACTCTCAGTTCTTCAGTTCTGTTGCAGACAACAAAAAGGATGATACATTCCCATGATGTTGTTGCTCTAGGATCGTTATTACCTCAAACAAAACATTTACTTTGTGGTGTAAATAATTATATCTATTATTAGATGTCCTATTTAGTTCAAGAAAAATGACCTGGATAATTTCTAGAAACTTGAAAAATTTGTGGTAACTGAATATATATATAAGAAATGGCCTAAATAAGTCTAGAACTATGTTGAATAGTCCTAAGAAATATTAGACACATTGAGTATATTTAAGATGATTTTACCTGCCATGGTATAATTTTTAGTAGCGAATGCTTGTACAATGGGGTTGTTCTAAAAACCTTCAAGAGTGCTTAAACTTTGTCATCTAGTATCAGACAGTACACTGAAATTGGCTATTTTTCTTTCATAGTTGCCATGAAATGCAGTTTTTTCCTGTTTTGGTTGTCCATCAGATGACCTAGAATTTTTTTTTCCTAATGGAGTACATTTATATGGAACTGTACATGATTTACAAAACCTCAGCCTGAACTGGATTTGCATCTTCATCATGTATTAGTACTTTTATTGTGAAAATTTAAGGGCAGAGTTGTGCTGTTTTATCTCATCATGGCAATCTTTGTTGAGAGATAAGAGTTGTTTTCAAGGTACTTCCCCTTTTATACCTCATTGCTGGCTAGCAGCTCCACACAGGGTAACAATATTTTACACTCAGAGAGCTAACAGTATCTTGGCTAATATGATAATAGAGTTATGGGAGGGAACATTTTATGTGATTACACTGAGTCAAATTCCATTCTGCTGGTGGAATGGCCTCTGGTGGCCCACAGAAAGTGACTACTACACGAAAATATATACAGTGGCATCATTTTGTTTTGACTTTCGCAGTCATATTGCCTTCCAAGTGTGTTGAGAATCAGCCCAGCTGAAACGTCCTCAGGGTTGCTCGCAGAGAGTGCAAATCACACAAATCTGTTTGTAATGGCTGTTAAACTGAAAATAAACACAGGGAGAGAGCAGTTTACAGCTCAAATCCTTCACACGCCTGATGAAATACAATAAATTACCCCCCAAAACTCAGATTTTCTCCGCACTGGAACTTGAAAAATATTTTTGTTCCTTCCAGAGAGGGGACCCGAGATTTATACTGTACCGCTGCTTTCCTGTCAAAATCTAGGTAGAGTTGGGTAGAACTTCGAGGCTAATGCAAAACTTTGTATAATGCTAGTGGCTGTATGAATATGTGCAGGTATTTTTGGAGAAAGCCTCTGTCCTGTATCACGTCTGTGGGGCAGAATGTTATGAGTTTCCTCCCATCTATATTGATATGTAGACACGGATCCAAGTTTTTAAATGTTACCCTGAGGAGTGATCACTCGGCAGAGTACGGAGTGTTCCATTTCATATTGCCTTCTTTGTGGGGTAACTCTTTTCCCTACAACAATATTGCAGCTATGGCAGATTGCAGAGATGGCTGGGCAAAATGACAAAATTCCCCTATTCTGTATTTCTGCAAAGAGGCTGCCATGTTGATGTATCATATGTGGACCACTTGGCAAAATCAAGTGTTCCATTCCTGCAGGGGGTCTTCAGGTTCAACTGCAGGGTTGCATACTTGTGCTGGGAACGCAGGAGGTCAGAAACTTCGGCTACTGAACCACTGAGCCATTATACCACAGCAGAGGGAGGAATTCACCCCTGTTCGAGTCACTGAGCAGCACAATGAGTGGGTGATTGGGGTTCATTTCCTACAATCAAGTTCACTAAGGAGTCGTGAGCTAAGTGGTCTCCAAGCCTCAGAGGCTCTGGATCCATGAGTGCAGACATGCTTAGTTGTACACCACGGCGGAGCTCAGGCTGACAGCGGACGGAGGCTGCTCCAGCACATGAAATGTGCTACTGCCACTTTTGTCTACAGTACTCATAAAGTGCAACCACACATACATGGACAACGAGGCTCCTTGTGAAAAGTAAGATGTTCATGCAGACTCTTGCCAATAGAAACATAAGTAGACAGAAAACCATGAGCGAGTCTGGAAGCCATTCTTCTCTTCATGTCAGATCCATCATTTGTTGAGTTCTACATGGGTTGTGTCAACAATGTAATATGGCATGTGATAATGTTTTGGGGTTTTGGACATTTGTTTAACCTTTCCCCCCCTCTCAAAACCTGATATGGTCTTTTTAACCCATTTAATAAGGTGCTCTTCTAGTTAATCAAGAGTGTGTGGTTTATGGTATCATCAATTATAATGCTAAATATTTACCACACATAAGAGCCATTGCACAGTAATGCAGTTTTCGCCTGCTACCGCAAGCAAACTCAAACACAAATATCCTTTGACTCCATTTTTGAACCTTCGGATGCAACACTAAAATGTGATTTGATTTGTCACACAGATGGTTAATGGAACACTGAAGTGGAATACCTGGAGCTTATTGTGGTTATTGTTGTTTATTTATTTTTACTTATTAAAGTTCAAATGAGTCGAGGCAGTCTGTTTTTGTAATCCATCTGCATAAACTCAGCATATATGGAGTTACAGTATGGCGGCCAAAAGCACAATGTTTGTGTTCATTGGATAATATTTGGGTGGAGTGCCAAGGGCGAATAAAGTAGATTTATGATTTTATGAATCCCATCTATCAGAAGATGTTTGTACAATAAAGACTCGAGAATTTATTGACCAATCAACCATTTTAGTGAATGTATTCAGCCATTTCCCATTACAAAACAGTGAATAATAAAAACTGAAATAATTAATGTATGTTAAGACAAAATGTACGCTGTAAATTCCCCAATCCTGAATTCACTGTTAAAGTGTTTATTGTGTCCAACTGGACTTGAACGCTATGGGAGTGAACTCACAGAATAAAACACCACTTGATACGCACAACATCAAGACAATATTTTAACACAATATATTAAACCATTGTGTTTACACATTACATCAAAATGAAATGCAAAACCAATACAAAACTGCAGATCATATTTAAACCAAAAATGTGACAGTTAGTCAGGTGTAAAAGAAAACTACACTGTGAGGAATATTATAGTCTATGTGTGTATAGTCAGTGTTTACATTGTTTTAGCTACACTGTTTTAGTCGCCTTGATCCATTTGTATGGCTTGAATTAAATTGATCAAATTTAAGTCATAATAGCGATCAGGTTAAAACAGTGGTGAACGGGTAAAAAAGTGAATTGCACATGTTTTAGAATTCTCATGTATTGTAATCATGTTTCATAATGTTTCTGTTTTATACTAATTACACATCTCAGGAATGATGTTTTTTGTCTGTACTTTTGTTCTGTATTAGTGGTTTAGAGTCTTGTATGGAACTGGGAGCTGCTGTCAGCATTGTTGGATCTCTGTTAAATCTGAATACCTGTGGTTATGCTGTCAGCAGCCTTTAATATCACTCTTATTGTTTCATACTGAATAATTTAAAGGTATGGAAAACTGTCTTGGCTGAAGCTTCAGATTTCCTTCTCTCTTTTCACTTCGGAATGGTGTGGATTGTCGCACCCGCCTTGGCTTCACACAATGGAAAAAGACTGACTTTAATGTCTCTCTTCATACCACTGTTGAAGAAAGACATTAAACGAGACACTAGATTCTAAGAGATTTAGTAAAATGAGATAACACAGTAGAATGCATGCTTATGTAGACTGCATGCATTGAAATTGGATAATTACTAGCAATGATTGATTAACAACATTGATGCATTTGCTTGTAGTACTTTCCTGGAGATTGACTGCTGTTGGGTTTTTAAGATTTGTTAATGTTTTTGTGTCATGTAAGATGGAACATAATATATTTACTCTCCATGATGATCAAATTCAGTCAAATTTATTATGTTTTTAGTTCTCTTGAATAGTGTTTCCTGGCACTGGAGAACCCCTACCCTGCATATTTTAGTGCTTTACCTGCTTTAACACACCCGATTCAGCATGACAGGGGATTGTTAATGAGATGATTAGTTGGAACAGGTGTGTTAAGAGGAGGGAAAACACCAAAATGTGCATAGCAGAGGGCTTGAAAATAATTCTCTAGAGCAGTGGTTCTCAAACCAGTCCTCAGAGTTCCCCATATGGTCCACTCTATCCCTTTATCCCTGTGTGTTGTTAGTTGAGTTGGAACAAAAACTCTGATCATCTGTGGGTCTCTGAGAACTGGTTTGAGAATCACGGCTCTAGAATTGTATATTCTTCACAGAGTCTTTGCTAGAAACTCTACAACAATTTTCCTACTCCTGATTGGTCCACACTGGCTCAGTGCCCACACTTCCTGATTAGTATCACCTGCACCTATTTTTTGTTTATGGACTCATTAAGGGACTTCCTCTGTGCTTTTTGAAGTCTTGCCCATGTTTTTAGTATCTTAGAGCCTTTTCTTTAGATTCTGATATTATTTCTGACTGTGAGTTTGCCCATAGTTCTCATCACATCAGAATGACAAAGCTCCTTTGCACCAGCTTCTAGCTGCGTATGACTCTTGTCACAGCCTCTCACTTTATCCTCACCTCATTTACACGGGCTGATTTTAATTCCTTTCCAGCTTTACAGTGCCAGCTGCCTCTGCTCCGTAAAATGTTGTTTATTGTTAACACACATGCAATGTTAATGTGCATACAGGCTGTGAGGAAGACTTTTGGCAGACAAAACCACATATATCTGAGGCTGTTGCTGGAGTAAAAAAAAATATTTTACATGGTTTCCAAAGGGTTCTTAGGGTAACGCACCCATTACCATTATCATTTATTTGAGCCCTATAACTAGAAAATGAAATACTGTCTGTGCTCTTTGCCAAAGCTATCAACGGAGTATCAGATCCACTTTAGTAGCTCACGCAGGAACAGAAAAACAAAGGAGCCAATATAATAAAGTCTTGAAACCTGTGAACCCTGGTCAGATGAACTCAAGTGCATTCTTCTCTTAAATGTTCTCTGAATTACATCATGTGGTCTCAATGATTTACAAATACATAGTGGAATTATAATGACGCAAATGGCTAAACTCTTTAACGCCAGATTAGAAATACCATTGAAGATGCCTGATAAGCTATCAATACATTAATAGTAGTGATCTTCACCAATTTACCGAGAAATAAGATAAAAAAGCCTACCTTTTAAATGATTATTTACTGGTACCAGTTTACAATACGACTGCCCTTATAAAGAGTTATTAAATCGTTATAACAGTTATAAATAGTAGTTGTATATGGGCAACCGTGATCTATTTCTTGCCAAAAAGAGAGGACACATTCATCTAAACTGTTAAACCTCAGATCTTGGTGGTTTCCGAGATTTTGTCGTCTCCATCAGTTAGGATTATACCTGTCAACTTCATCTCATAACCATATTTATAACTGTTCATTGTCACCTTTTTTACATCATTATAGTTTCAATTTATATTTTTTTGGTGTTTATGAATTATTTTTAAATAATTAACTAATATTAAACTACTCATAAACTCTTGTTTAATAAGATTAGTCTAATTGTAAAGTGATACCAAAATGAGTACACAAAATGAAAGGGAACTCCTTTGCTGTCATGCTGAGTGCTTGTCGTGGCATTTTCAGTGTCAGTGAAATTTTTTCCTCTGTCCAGCTGTCTTAACCTCTCTCACAATAATCTTTTGATTTATCTCCTCCACATTCTTAAAGGTCAGCTGCTCAGTAATGGCAAGTCTAGCTGGATGGCTCCCAGCAAATGATAACTTAGAAAGAATCATCACCTTAAAACAGCTGAGACATCCCCACAACTCACACACACACTCACACTTCTCTGACTTAGGTTTGCACATTTTGTCTGTTCCTTCAGGAAATGATGAGTGAGAAGGTATAGAACGTCTATTAAAACAGCTCATTTTAGAATGTGCTGTTGTTGCTGCTTTAGTAGTCGTTCTCCACCATAAATCTCTGCATGGCGACTATACTGGAAACTGGCACTGTCGCAGAACGGATAGAGACATTGTAGATTGATTCCTAGTCCTTCCAGGTCAAACCATCTCTCGGAAATTGTGATGTTTTGGTCTTTATGGCTTCTGTTTATGGATCATTCTGAGACAAATAAGACAGAATCCAAGAAAGTTGGCAGTGCTGTCCTGGGTTTTGTTCACAGTTTGTCTATGTAAAACTGAGGCATGCAAAAACTTTGTTTAATTTTTTTTCAGCCCTTGATATTTTTCCATTTTTCAAAACACTCAAAACACTCTGAAAAGTGCCTTATCTGGGAAGCCATGTTTGGACATTAATACTTTGAAAAGTGTCATTCCTAGCCTCATAGGACTTTGTAGGATGGAAAACAAACATGTTCTCAGTATTACTGATCCACTGAAAGTTTGTACAATATGCCTATTGACTTCAAATACTGGTGCAGAATTAATAAAATATTATATCAGAAGAAAAAATGATGATTGATACCAAATGGGAGCAAAAAATGAGTTTATAATACTCTCAATATCACTTTCATGTAGGAGTTTTGCACTTTTTTCCAAATCTGGATCCTTTAAAATAAAATTAAAATAAAATGGCTTGCAGAACAGACTTTCAATGGTTTTGGTAAACAGACAATACCTCTGTCTTCCATCCTGCAAAGTTTGGTGACGCTAGGAACAGTAGTTAATGCAAAAACATGACTTCCCAGACAAGATATTTTGAGGCTATAAAAATGAAATAACGTCAGAGGCATATCACGTCAACTAAATCTAATTCACTGTGGCAAGATACATTTGACAGTGTCTTACTGTATAAACTAGTAGAGCTTCAAATATAGGACCCTGAGGTACCATTACTGCTGTAAGCTATTCTTAACAATACTTTACGATTCCTGAGTAAAGTCCTGAACAAGATGAAAAACTCCGAAGACAGACAATCACATGGGTCATATGATGATCAGCAGCTCATGGAAGACACTGCATCTATAAAGTCCTCTCATTTACTTCTTTTCTTCTCTATAAACTCTGTGGCAGTGTAAATTCTGGCAATTTTATAAACCAACAATGCACTCACAAAGGTCATAAACACTCAGTCACTTACCTGGTAGGGGATATGTTTCACACTGGCTGCTTTTCATAGTGTTTGGATAACTTCTTTTGTAGACCATTAAATATCTAATCCCTTCTTCTGTCCTCTGATCATGTGATAGACCAGTTTTGAAAATATCTTTCGTTTACTTATTGGCCTCTCAGAGTTTTTATGAGTATTGCGCAAAAAGGTAAGCCAACATCAATCAGTGTTTTATGACCATTGCACGAAAAAGCCTCTTGGAAAGGGGCAATTTTATGCTAACAAATTTCATCTCATTTATCCTTGGGGGTCCATTTAGACTCCTTTTGACCTCATGCCATCTACACCATAACAGAAAATACAATTTCATGACAGTGAAAACCTACCCCTCAGCACGCTGTACTGCCAGTATCGTGAATCCAGGAGGATTCACATATCTTACAGAAAACACCCAGCCAAAGCCACACATTCCTCACAGTACACTTGGGTTACAGCCCCCATTTTTACATTACAGATGAGAGCGAGGAGATAGAAGCTGCACGATTTTGCCATGTTAAAATGCTGTAGCACTTCCTCTGTGATGATAGTAATAAAAATGCAACACAGGATGCAATAAATAAAGAAAGCAGTACCAGAGGTAGTCACAGTCTACAGTCCATGGCTTAAAGTGGAATAGTTTTTATCTTTAAAGAACTATATACTAATAAATCTCCATCATGGACATTAATAATGATAATAATAATAATTATAAGAAGAAGCAGGAGAAGAAGAAGAACAAGAAGAAGAAGAAAAAGAAAGAAGAATTGATGCAGTAGAGAATATAACAACTAACCATCATAACCATGTGAAAGAAACTGTAGCATTATTACAAAAAAGAATTTAAGCAAATGGTTCTTTATGTTGTCATGGTCGTGATTCAAAGAATTCTTAAAGAACCCCTTTATAAGGGTGACCATAGTCACTGTACTACTGGAGTGTTACTGGTTCAAAGTAAGGGCCAGACACAAAAGAATAATTGAAGCAAAACCAACTGCTGACTGCTGATGGAGGACTGACATGACACTCTTTCTCTCCCCTTCTTCCACTTACAAGCCAAAAAGAGCAGAGATTGTTATTAGCATGAATAAAACTGGTGATTGTAGTACAGTAACACCACCAGTACTTATATACTTAAGTCAAAAACTTCATTTCAAGGCATTAGAAACAAGAAGTCTGAAGGAGGCCTCATCAACACACCAACAGTTCCAGGATTTCTTGTGTAAACAGTGTGTCATTTTGACACCATGCACATTGACACAAGGCGTGGTCTGAAACTCACACATATGAGCTGAATTGTGGTGTGAAATCTAAACTGGCCTAGAGGTAGATGATCATTTATGCGCTAGAATAAGAAACTTTCTTTGGAAAGATTTATGAATTTACAGAATAGCAGAGCTGGCTAAGAGGAGAGAATGAAAGGGTGAACTCATATTTTGCAACTGTTGAGTGTCCTCAGGAGACGTCAAATAGTAGTTAACAGCTGTTCAAACATAAAACCATTTCAGTGTGGTTAATAAGAAAAAGGCCACAGAGGTTGTAAAATATCTTCTAATAAAAAAGCAGTGGTTATTTTTTTGTGCAATGTGTCGGGGATCCCTGGATTCTTATTTTTTTCATCACGGTTGAAAATTCAAGGCATTTCATAATAATCAGCTAACACCAAATGGGAATTAAACATATGAATGAAAAATGAGAAGAAACAGTAGAAGAAAAACTAAAACTAATGCAAAAGGTCATTTATTTAGTTTGCACGCTATACACAGAGTTTCCTAAATGTATTTGATGTATAATGTTCACATTCATATTTATCATAAGGAAAACTTCAAAAAGCCCTTGCACTGTGTATTTAATTACTGTCCAGTCTAAAGGGACAAACGTCATCCTTTGACTGCATATCACATGCGTATCAAAACGGCTGAGCCAAACTTAACAGAAACAATTAAAGAAGAGACCAAACGAGCATTGCTTAGAGGATTTGATTGCATTCATCCACAAAAAAATTAGTGAGATCAGGTACTGATGTTAGATTATCAGTTCTGGATCACAAACTCCACCCCAGCTCAGCCCAGAGTTATTAGATGGAGCTCCATCACTCCAGAAAATGCAGTTCCACTAATCCACAATCCATTGTGCACGGCATTAATCACAGTGACCTTAGGATCATGTGTGGCATCTCCAGAGAGTTCCGTTCTATAGACAATGCCTTTCTATGGAAGTTATACAAGCTGTGTTCATTAGAAGAGGTGTCTGGGTACATTTGGACATATGGTGTATATCGAGAAAATAGACTTATGGCACTTTTCCACTAGCACAAGGAACTAATGCCGAACCATGAACAAATGTTTCTCCATTACAAAAAAAGCAACCTGTACCTGAGCCGTGCCCGTGCTGTCACAGCTGTACTTGATGGCAGGGCCAGAAACGGGCCGCAGCCAAGCCGACTGCGTCACTGCTTTCTGATTGGTCAAAATGTTGTCATCACAACATTGGAAAGAGGCCATTGTTTTTTTACTGTCTGCGCAAAAAAATAACAGGGGAGATACATACTAACAACTGGGAAGTTGATGAAGTACAAGCACTACTGTCTGTTTGGGCTGAAGGTAAATTTCAGTAGTAGTTTTCTCTTATGCTAACAAATTTATCTTTAATGCTGTGAGAAACGTGAAGGTGTACCAGGAAATTTCATAACAAGTTTGCTGGGTTAGGTTTTCATCGCACAGCTAAACACCACCAAGAAAAAAAGGAAAAAATTCAAGCAAGACTATAAAAAATAATAGGCCACAATAATAAAAGTGGCTCTGAAAGAAAACTTTCCACTGGTAGGACTCCATGAACGTGGGTTTGGGACAATGACCCATGAAGAAAAAAAAAAAAAAAAAAAAAGCAATTTCTTCCGGGATCAATAAAGTATTCTGATTCTGATTCTGATTCTGAACTGTGGGGAGAGAATTGCATGGCCAATGTGTCGTCAGCACTGTTATCGGGCTGAAATACAATGGAAAAATTAAAGCGTGCTACATCTTCTATTCTATTGCAGTACGGTTTAGGTACAGCACGGTTCCTGTAGACCTATGGAACAGCGCCTTTATTTGCCCATCCTTGACATCCATAGCACATTCTCCATTCAGATTATGTCAAGCAGAATCTATGGAGCAAAATGAACATGCTTGTGCTTGAGAGATCTGTAGATAGGTGCTTATGGATAAATGTAAGGATCAGTCCATTATTACAAGGTCCGCTACATACAGGGGGGGCCCCTGTTGAGACGTCTACCAGTGCTTTGGTTATCTATCAGTACTTAGAGTGAATGCAGACCCCTAAAACGCCCACAGGGCTCCCAGTAGTAACCTGGTTCCCAGTAGGCCTGTGCTGCAATCCATCCTTCACTGCATTTTTCATTAGACAACAGTAGCATGTTGTCTGTCAAGAGATTTGTACTGCACATGACCTTGACATTTTCAAGTGCTGCTAGTCAAACCGAAGGAGAAAAATGTATGTGCAATAGTGCTGTCTACAAGAACGTGGTGAAAAACTCCACAAATGTTTATATGAGCTCTAACCTTGTTTCATATTGCCACATCATCTATCATCCTGCCCAGTCAAAAGTCCTTCCACACGTGTGATGCGGAGGGCTGCTGCGAGGGCCAGCCCTCCATGACGTCTAGTGTTTTCTTTAGGTGCTATTATTCTGCTATTACTCAAAATGCAGGGAAGGTGTCTAAATGCTTACTCCTCAGAACCATAAAAATTATTTACAATTAATTGTATGCTTGTTAATGGCTTGATAACAGTTGCAGCTATGAGTCATTCTAGATTTGAGTACTTGAAAACAATAATTAATTTCCATTTTACGAAACCTTTTAGTCTTTTTGAATTCAGTGTTTGAATAAGAGACATAAGTGCCACGATTAAGAGGTTTGATTTTCTAATGCAAAATCATCCCTTTGTAAAAGTTGTTCCCTTTGACGCCATTAAATTGCTTGTCCCAGACACCAAAAATGATGACTTGATCAGTACTGTGTGATGCACCAAACAGCAGTGATTTGGCTCAATCAGTTGCATGTATTTATTGCAAAGTTAATTGTCATCCCTGTCCAGTTATGTTAAATGTCCAATTTAGTCTTTTGTTTTCATAGATTTGAAAATGCCAGCTCCTGTTTATACTCTGACAACACTTAATATGAATTTTCATTGAAAGTTAAGAACGTGTTTCTTTTTCTTCTAGAAAGTTACTATTTTGGAGATATGGGGTTTTATTTTGGCAGCGACAATACTTTTGCCAACTCAGAAAGTGCTAGGATACTTAATATTCACTGGACTTCAAGAAGGCAATTCTCTAAAATGGTTAGTAGAGAGAGAGGTGAGAAGTTAAACGTGCTCAAATGTCCAGCCCACGTGTTATTTGGTATGACATCATCTTCCTGATCTCATTGTTTTTGTACGAGGCAAATTCCACCTGCACATTTCACGATGATACACGGGCAGCTTTATGAGCATATTTTTTAGCTTGTAACAACAAGAAGACAATCGTTTCTTGGAAAGAGATATGTTTGTTGTAGGTTTGAGAGTGATAAATTCTGGGCAGTGGGTCAAAATAAGAAAGTAATAGAACAACATAAACTCTCTATGTCATATACATATTCTCTGTTTCCCTTGCTTGTTGCCTTGCTTAAGCCACACTCACATACAGCCAGGCTTTTTGACAGATATCCATTTACTCATTACTTCTGCTGCGGGGCCTGCATAATTTACTTCAGCAGACACTAACGACACATGGGCTTGCAAACAGACCTTCACTGCTCCTTCTCAGAACATTCATGAACATTCGATGGTTTCTGCCTGAGACAGTGGTAAAGAATCTTTTCTCCCATGGTGTGATCAACACCTCCCCATATGTCTTATTTTTAAAAATAAAGAATGAACTCAAGCATGTACCTTCATTCTACTAGACATTAAACCCCAGACATCTAACCAGAAATAAATGAAACTATATCCCCCAGATATCAGCTATATATCAGGTGACTGTTGTATGGAGTGTGTGCCTCAGCTCATTCAGCTGAACAAATAGACTCAAGCCTCTATTGGCAGATCAGATCCTGTTCTGGGATCAGACCCTCTACCTGCACTAATCTTTGTCAGGAAGTGCTAAGAGCAAAACTGATCTAGACAGTCTGGCCCCTCCTTTAGCTGTCTCAGTCACCTGTGTAATAACTTTCTATTACCGCAGCTCTTTGCTTTATTAAAATGGTTCGTAATCCTGGTTCTGGAGTACCATTGCCCTGCATGTTGTAATGTTCTGACTGTACTGACATATAGGTGTTATGGAGGCCCTCTGCTCTGCACATTTAAGTGTTTACATGCCTACTTCAACCTAGAAATGGCTTATTAATTGGTTAATTAGATCAGGTTAATTGGTTGATTTAAAAAATAAATATGTAGAGCATATTGCAGGGTTAGGAAGTGCTTGAAACGCTGCTCCCCAGTTCACCTCGGGATGAACTTGTTAATGAGTTTATTTGGATCACGTGTGTTAGGAGCAGAAGAAATGGTAAAATATTCCGGGCAGTGGCACTCCTGGACCAGGACTGTGAACAACTATCTTAAAACACTCAATACTTTTTTATTAAAATATTAAATTGAAACCAAAAACCAGAAAACGAAAACAAAGTTTTCATTCCACTAATGGGATTCATGTGGACTTAAACCTGTTTTCACTGACTTTTGTGCTGCAAAAGTATTAATTTCTGCTGGACTTCTCAGAGATGAACCAATAGTTAGTTAAGAGTTGGTCTCCAGGACTAATATTTCCTAGTGCCTGCGTAACTGACTGATTCTCAGTTCTTCAAACGCTCTTGTGAGGAGTTTTAAGGGATGTCCCTTTGGGCACGAGCAATATCAGCAGTACCGCTTAGGTTGTTTTTCAGTATGTGTTATTGCACTCCTGTAGACTCGTTTGATGTCATTTTCCACCACTGACGAATGGAACTACCTAGAACAGTGCAATGTAAGGGGCTTTAAGTCTGAAGCAGGTTTATTAAGGGCAGTCCAACTCCCATAGTCATTAACACAGGCAGGGGTCAAAACACTGGCAAGCAGGAACAAACAAGGGAAATTCATATTTGCCTAATCCCAGAGTCCTGGACAGTCAGCACAGTTTGATGATTTCTCTGTTCACACACATCTGGTTCAACTCATCTGTAATAGCCAGGTTTAGTGAGTGTGTTTGAGCAGAGGAACTACCAAACTATGCTGGACAGCGGACCTCCAGGACTGGAATTGAGAATCCCTGCCCTAGTAGGGAGAGACCATGACAACAGTAAAAATACCCAGAAGCATTCATTGTCCAACACAGATGGCCATATCATTTGATAACTTACCAGCGAGAACAAATTGAATGATGAATTAATTAAGATGTCATTATGATGGAGAACAAGGCAAGTCCATAACTTTCATAGCCCAGTTGTAAGTTGTAACTGTCCTAATAATACATGTGCTCAGAAGCTCAGAAGAGCTTCAGTCATACCAAACTTTATTACTGTAGGACTACATTTGTGGATAAACAATCATTTAGTCATTCATTTTGCATGAAAGTGTTTTCTATGTATGATGTTAATGATAAGGTCTTATTGCTTGACCTAAAAGATTGTACAATCACAGGTATGCAGCACATGTCAGACTTAAGGGGTCTTTTCCCTTCTTGTGTTCTGGTGTGTTTGTCTTTGAAGCAACTTGGCAGAAAATTATTTACCAGTCTCCCACAAAGCATTCATGATAGTTACACTATATGGACAAAAATATTGGGACACCTGACCATTATACCCACAGGGACTTTAATGACATTGCACTCAAATACATACACTTTAATATGGAGTTGGTCCCCCCTTTGCAGCTATAACTGCTTCCACTCTTCTTGTAAGGCTTTCAACAAGATTTTGGAACGTTTCTGTGGGAATTTGTGCCCATTCATTCTGTAGTGCATTTATGAGATCAGGCACTGATGATGGACAAGAAGGCCTGGCTGGCGATCTCCGTTCCAGTTCATCCCAAAGGTGTTGGATGGGGTTGAGATCAGGGCTCTGTGTGGGCCAGTCAAGTTCTTCC
>JBBPCZ010000007.1:9997830-10009724 GCA_037974445.1 Brycinus macrolepidotus
TATATATATGCAGTACTGTGTGGCTTAACAAAAAAATATTCCTCTGAAAGTGGTCAGGTACAGGACTGAGTCGAAAATGAGAGCTATTGCTCAAGACTACATTAAAAATACAGGAAAATCTGGCTCTTTGGAAGCAACATATATAGAAATGAAGGGTGGCTCAAGACTTTTGCACAGTACTGTATGTGTATATACACTCTAAGCACCCCTCCAAGAAGCTGGACTGTTTCATGCAGCCCTTATTTCTGTGTAGGGATGGGTGGTACTGCAAGAATAAAACATTTATATGTGTATATTTTTCTAGCTCTGTTTATTGGGAATCACACATGCACCCCTGAATTAGGTTTAGTACCTCATCATGGGGGTCATCGAGGAGACCGATGTGGAGCGTGAGTACAACTCTTTATCTCCTCACTTGTTTCATGGCTGTTAAAATATTACCTGTGCATCTGGCCTGCTAACACACATCAGTTTTTATGAGAAACTGCACGTGCCGCTCAAATGAGCCCAGAAAAAACATGCCTTGAGTTAAAAGCTGGAATTTTTGGAAAATACCTTTTTTGTGCCCTAGTTATATTCGCAGAAGTAGTGCTTATTAGGCCCAATTTGAGCTGGATTACTTTTAGCTGGGTAGGCAATGTAATTTCAGTGATTTTTCACAAGATCTAAGAATCTGCAATGTTTGTAGTTGTATTCTAGAGCAACTTTTGTATTTGACTGCTCCACAGAAAACCCTCAGTAGTAGTTGTCCTGTTCAAACTGATCTTGAATGCCCTCTGCTAAAACAAATCCACCTTGAATATCACTTTATATATTACTTTAAGCACATGGGGGAGTATTATGGAATCTACCACCAAACTGCTTATAAGTCTGTATTTCTTTGAAAACTTTTAGTCATCCAATTTATTCACCTGTCTAGTAGTGGTATCTCAAATCCCAAAGATTTATATGTTAAATTAGAATTAGATTCTCGGTTCTGCTGTCTAAGATGAAACATTACGTATAAGGAAAGCTTACGAATTTGCACTTGTAGTGCAGAAACATCATAGTAACTGGAACAGAAGACCATGTGCCTTCTGTAATTAAGTATTTTGGCAGTAGGCTTTACTAATATGGCACTGAAATAAATGTAAGGCCATACATTTCTAAGGTTTCCAGTCTTCCAGGTCATTGAAGTATATAGATGTAGAACTGCAGAGCTCAAAGGTCTGTAAATTTCAGAGTGTTTGCCAAAGAACCTGATGGAACTGACAGATTATACCACAAGTCCAGCAACTTTCACTGTTTGCTATGTCCCAAACTTGAAGTAAGTGTTGTCTTGGGCTAAATTGCTATGGCAGTAGTGGAGCTTTTTCTAGTCTAGGATTAGGCATAATCTGCATCTTTGAAAGTGGTTCAGACTTGAAGCAGTTTTCTGCCATAGACCAACATTATGCTTTTTTCCACATTACCAAACTTGTGGTAATTTCCAATGAGCAATTTCCTGTGATTTCCTGTGTGTACTTTGAAAGAATTTCCTTACATAAACGGTTGAAAGCTATAACTGTCACTGAAGTAGTAACATACAGACCTGTATTACATGTGGGGGGGTCTTGTAACAGCACTGTAATGAAGGGTGACTGTGTGCATATTAGAGATCCAGAGAACATTTTCAGAAAATGCCTTACTTTGAATGTCCTATTTTAGGTCTTAGCCTTTTTGGTTTTAAGGACCAAGAGCAAGTTCTCTCAGTAACACGGTTGGCCCGGAGTGCACAGTTAATCGTTCTAATCCGCCAGGTCTGTTTGAACATCCACAGGCTGCATTTTTAGATTACCCTGCCTATGAGTTTTCAGAACTGTTAAAGGAGCAGTAAACAGTTTTCCCTGCATTCTGCTTGGCTGGTACAATACTGCAGCACATTACTGGCTGAATGATGGTCACATGCCATGTTGTCATGAACCTTGAGAAGGAACTAACCCCCCAGTTAAAATTCAGATCTTTCTCATCCTGCCAGTCAGAGCTGTGGCTTCAGGGCATCATGTGACATTCTAGACGTGCTGCTGCTTATTAACACTTATTTTTTTTAGGAAACAAAAAAAAATTGGTTTTAATGGAAGATGTTCTAATCCTATTACTCTGTTCGGTAGGAATTTTGTATTAAAAAGGAGGCAGTAAGAAATATTATTAAGCTTATATTTTGAGCTTCTTGTGTATTGTTTTTACCCAAAAAACATGCATCTCCAAACTGGTAAATGTATAGGAGAAGACAAAAAACACACAGATCTTATTCAAAGAAATTTCGAGCATTTTATTGGTCTGTTTATCATGATATTTTCACACAGCTTAAAGGACAACTTAAATGAAAAATAAAAATGAATAAGAAAATGGGATGTATGTATTTTTGGAGAGTGACATTATGTGCTGTAGAGACTAACTGGCTAGACCACAGTTTCTTATCTCTTTGAGTATTTTATAATTGGGTCACAAGGTTAGTTATGAACATGGAAATCTCTTTGGGAAATGATATTTTAACGCAAGTTCAGTCTTGTCTATTTCTGCAAGTTCACAGGTTTGTATGTGTGTGTATGTGTGTATGTGTTTGTCCAATTAGAGGTGACCTTAGCCCTGCTGGATGCAGCCAACGACAAGGATGCAAGTGTGCAAGAGCAGGTCCGGAAATCTATTCTGACGTTGGGGAACCAGCAGCCAGATAAAGTGCTCTCCATGTGTCAGGACTACCTGGTTAAACACTCCAAGGTCAGATGACTTTATTGACTTAGTTATTAGTAATAAAAGGCAGACAAACTTTCTACAATTTTTCTTTTGTTTATTAAGAGGGTCTTTTTTTAACCGAGGAGCTTTAAGTAACAACGGCTGGCAAAAAAAAAAAAAATTGTATGCTTGATTTTGAATCCCTGCTTCCTGTTCTTGTATCATTTGATATAGTCACTTAAACATGAGGTTTCATATAATTTTTTGTCATGTTTTGAATTATTTATCTTCTTTTCCAACTCAGCTTATTTTTCTTTTTCGGTTCATCTCAGATGATTTTTTTTCCATTTTTGTGAAGATATATCATCAGGAGAGCAAAATCTGCCAAGCCGCCGTTGGGTCAGAGTTGCTTTAGGGCTTTGGTTTCCAGGTTACGGTGTTCAGGCAGATTTATTTCCAGTTGTCATAGCAGACACTACAGCTGTGGATGCTGAAAGTCCCTATTAACAACCCTAGTTGTTCAGCAGTGCAGCCCTACCATGAGACTTTTCGTCAGACTTTTCAATTTCCTTCCTGTGATAATGTGACTCTGCATGTGATCCTTCTGATTTTGTGACTGATATTTTGCATCACGTTAAGCAACGTGCCATATCCTGTTTTTATGTGAAAAGTTATATGATGTGGTGTTTTTTCTTGTGTGACACTGTGTACATCTGCTGTTTAGATTAAATGGGTATTCCCCTGTTCTTTACTGAAACAACTGCCTAGCCCTTGGTGGATGTAACTCCAGTCTGTATTCTAAGTACATTGAGAGCAACAAAAACTGGAGTCAAATTTCCTGTATGTGTTCACATACTTGGCCAGTTAAGCTGATTCTGATTCTAGGTGGATTGATAAAACAGTATTTATGATGCTTGGCAGCACATAGATAGTTAGGCTTATATGATATAGACAAATTAGCCACTTAAGCTTTGGAATTTTTGTTAGAGTTTGCTATGATCCGCTTTGTGTTGGAACGTTTTTGTGCACAGGTTTCTGTGATTTTAACATGAGCTCGTCTCTTCATTTCTACTGGTTGCTTTTCATATACTTAACATGAACTGCTCTCTTGTGTAGCTGATAGCAGGGCACAGAGTGGTGGTTCTGCAGACCATAGAGCTGGTGATAAAAAGCAAAATTGATGACATCAGTTACCCTAAAATCAAGAGTATCATATCCCTGGCCTCAGATGAGATGACCAGGTCAAAGGTTTGTTTCAATAAAATAATTGACAAATTCAGACTAATCCTCAGTTCTTCACAATGGTGTTGGAAAAAGCTTTTGTGATTTTTTTTAATTGATGCCTTTCCTTCTCTACAGGAAGTTGCTGCTGACTGGCAACAAGCAGCCAGTAATATTTTGGTTGCTATAGGAAACAAATATATCAATGACATCATGGAGGAGATCCTTAGCAAGTTCCAGCCAGGGGTTCTGCCTCACTTTTTTGTGGTCCAAACATTAGCTAGCCTCTCAGATTCCAATGGTAAATATATTTTTAGCTGCTTCTTGTCTCTTTGACACAGAACACATTTAGACTAGGACATACTGGTAATACTGGGATGCCTTTAAATACATTTCCCTAATTTTCTCATGTAACTTTATACTTGTCACTCAGTCTCAGTGGCCACATCTGTTCTGATAGATTTGACAGGTTTGCAAATTCTGTCAGGGAAACCTCAAATGTTAATATCTCAGATGTTTAATAAATAATATAAATAATAATAAAAAAAAGCTTATTCTTTTAGTATGCTGTTCAGTCAGTGTAGCATGTGTTTCAGTTTTTATCTCAACGTCTTCATTATTATACTATAGCATTGCAGATTTGTTTAAACATTTTATTTCCCTTTTCTTTTACTTCACTTATTGCCACTTTCCCTTTCTGTAGTCACTTTGACTGATTCATTAATTGTCTTGTTTGTAACTGCAGTCTATGGCATGGTGCCATTCCTCAGTGCAATCTTGGGCACTTTGTTACCAATGTTGGCCATGGCTAAGCAGGACAACATGAAGTGGGTCTTCTCATCTGGTAAGCTTGCAGTAACTTAGGACAGATTAATATTAAAGTTTTTCAAGATTAGAAAGTATTGGGGATGGATATGTAGTTGGGTCTACCTGCAGTCACCTGGTTCATCCTAAAGATGAGGTTGATTTTGAAGCTGATTTTTCTCAATGAGTATTCAGTGAGCTTGTATCAGTAAGGAAATGTTTAATTAAATCAACCCATTATTGTGTGTTTTCAGCTCTTTACCGCTTTAGCGAGAGCATTTTAGAGTACTTGGCCAACTTGGACAAAGCCCCGGATCCCACTGTGCGGAAGGACACCTTCTCCAGTGAAATCTACACTGCCTATGACATACTCTTCAACAGCTGGCTACAGAGCAGAGAACCCAAGGTACACTGAATGAGAGAGAGCAGGGGACCAATTAGAACTAACTATGTTTGCCAGTCAAAGGGAGCCTGTTGTTTCAAAAGAAGTCACGACACTGTTCTGTCTGGTCCTTGTTTTTCTGTCTGTCAGAAGATTAAGGCTGTTGAGTAAATCTAGTTTAAAGCTGGTAGGGGATTTGGCTGTTTAAAGGGAGTGGCAGCCAGGGTCTAAAGTCTGCAGCTCGTAGCCAGGATGACCAAATTTTGGTAATTGAAAAAAGGGTAATTCAGAAGAATGCTCTTTTAATATCATATAGCTCAGTAAGTATGAACATCTTCCTCTTAATGAAGCACTGAACCTTATTTTTGTAAATTACATACATTTATAGACCTTTGTTCCATCTGAGTAAATAGTGATGATGTGGATAGGAAAATTGCGAAGCAAGCAAGCTGTCAAACATCGTAATTAATGATTTAGCTTAGTGATTTGAATGAAAAACGGTCCCTGCAGGGCATTTTAAAGGCATGCTCTGCAGTCTGAACTTTCTCCATAAGGGGAGCTGTTAGCACTCAAGTCACTTTTGACTCTCAGCACTCAGAAGAACGTTTAGATCAGAGATGACATGCTGTTTATAAGATGTGGAGACGGAGGAGTCTGACAGGTTTACGAAAAGGTTAAATGAAACAAAATGATAGCACAATTGTCAAATTAATTGTTAGATGACACAATCTACCAAAATTACAGTCATCAAAATGTCAGATTTACACATCTCATGTGTAGTTAGGGGATGTTTGAGCTTTGGTTTATGGTGTTTGTGTTTGTAACAAACAAACAAAAAAACACCTAAGTACATTTCACATGCTTTGATGAATGTGAGCTGCACTGGCAAAAGAAAACTAACATAATGTAAAATACTTTACTTTGAAGTCTATGGACATTATCACTTCAGTCAGGTGTTGCAGTTTGTTTGTCCTAGATGCCACTGCTCATTTTATAACAAGTGAAAGAAAGTAGAGAAAATATTGAATGTGTTTGCTAAATTGATCTTAAAACACTAAAGCGTAAGAGAACATTTGTAAATTTTGTGCCTTTTCCCAGTAAGTCTAGGCCAGGTCATTCGTCTTCCCAGTTGATGGGGATCCAGCGCACTGCCTTTTTTCATGTTTTCCTTTACTTTTGTGCTTTCCTGTAAGTCTCTTAATCACGCTCATGAAGCGCTTGGAAATTAGTGGATGAGCTGTATCAGGTGCGTTAGATTAAAGAGCACACTAAAAGATGCAGAGCGTGGATTGGGATTGGAAACTACTGCGCCAGATGTTTGGAAACTCACAGTGTTGGACTCAAAGAACATTCTTCACACTCTGAAAGGCCTGACAGTTCCAGACCAAACAGCAAATTCAGAACTCCTGAGGAGTTTTATCTCATTTTTATTCTATTGGTAGTTGTCATGTAATTGATGATCTGTGCATAATAATGTTTTGTGTAATTACTTATCATATTTAGCACTCATGAATAAGAGATTCTTAGGGCACTCTACAGCACTTCGGTGAGGGCTGTTCATTTGATAGCATATCAGTAACTGTCTGTGAGCATACTGTGAATGGCTGAAGCGCAGAAGTAAATTGCTCTTCAGTTCACTGGTTTGATGTGATGACTCACTGTGTGTTTGTCTGTTTCTGTGTGTGCATACATTGCAGTTGCGTCTGACTGTAGCAGAGGCACTGGGGTCGATGAGTCACCTAATGGCTCATGACAAGCTGGAGGAACAACTCCCCAAACTTGTCCCTACAATACTCGGCCTATACAAGAAGAATCCTGAACACTACATCATCAGCAAGGTGCTGCTTCTCATATCCTCAGTCACTGAAGCTCTTAATATACTGCCTTTTCCAGTCTCACTTTTGTGCTTTCAGATGTGTTTTTTGTTTAAGAAAATTTTAACAAATGATGAATGCAGATCCGTTTAAATTTTGTAGAACTTGACCTGAATCAGTAATGCAGCTGTGTTCGTACACTTATTGACTGCTTTAGGTCAGTAGATAGATACACACATTCATAGATAGGCACTTCCATCTTGATGTTTAACTTTATAGGTGTGCAGGTAGTGACTGTGGTTTGTATTTTTCAGTGTACAATTTCAGTAATCGTATAGCTCTTCATTGGTGGTCAGATTCTGACCATAGAACCACTGTTCACTGGATATTTTTCATTGATGGACTATTCTGAATCCACTAGTTATAATGAGGTGTTTTAAAATACCAGAAACATTGCGGTACTCGGTACACTCAAATCACACACAAGGTCATGTCATGTAGGTGTCACTGCAGTCCTGAGAATGGTGGTGGTACCTTTCCCTTAACAGATAGGGTAGGAGGAGGCTAATCAATTGAGCACACAGATGGACTACAGTCACTAATTGTAAACCGACAAAATGTATCTCTATAGTAGGTGTTTCTAATAAATTGGCCAGTGAGTGTAGGTACTAACAAACTGGCAACCTTGTTTGTGTATGTATGTGTGTGCATGTATGTGATGCAGAGCCTTTGCCAAGTGCTGGAAGCCTCTGTGAATATGGGCAGCCGAGTGCTTGAGACTCAGATGGACAGCCTTCTCACCACTCTACACCAACAGGTTAAGCAGCTCTTTTTTTTCCCCTCACTTTTTTTCTTTTTTTCTTTTTTAACAACCCTCGCTCTCTCTTGCATGTACTACGCATAGTGTGGCAGTGTAACATTTAGGCTATTTTAGTGCAAGTTCTCTGAGCTACTATGTAGCTGAGATAGAACGGGTTTTTACTGATTTTTCTTGTTTAACTCACACAGTCCCAATCATGTGTGGACCTGCCAGATCTCTTTATTGTGCAATACTTCTGATCATTTGACTGGCTCCAAGGAAAAGCTTAAACAGACACTTATTGAGTTGAAATGATGTGATGACTTGGTCTCTCAGTTTAGCTGACAGATATTTATCAATTATGTTTCTGTCACACAATTTCTAGTTGCAAACAAACTGAGCTGTTTGTTTTGCCCATTACTGATTAAGAAGGAATTTCCACCTAGTTTAAGGGAAGAATAGAGCTATCGTAGCTATTTTGTCCTCCATTTTGTGTTTGTCTGCAGTAGATAGTCGTCTGATTTTATATTTTGATTTTTTTTCAGGTTTGTGCACCTATGGACTTTAACAACCCCCCAACTGTGAAAAATCACAACGAAGTACTTCGATGCTTCACTATCCTTGGTACTTTACGTTTCTTACAGTATTATGACAGCATATGAATACATTTAGAATTCAAAGATTTTGTTTAAGAATAATTTTCCTGTAGAATTAAACAGCCTGTTTTGGATTTTCCGTGCTACATATAAGGCAAATGAATACCATGATCTTTCACCATATGGATCCGGTTTCTGTTTTTGAAAGGAAATGAGGATCGGTCATGTGGTAGTTATAATGTTAAGGGTTAGACTCTGTGAATTTTCTTCTGACTCACAGTGATGGGAGTTGAGTGTGTGTTCATAGTCAGGTGACTTGGTGTAATGCCTTGGTTGTGGGGAAAGGGGATTAAGTTAATATTGAGTTCAGCTTCAGACATGTTGGCTCCTGCCATCAATAAAATTACATTTGGACCAGCCATCAGACTTTCCTTCGTCTTTTATAGAGGTTTGCAATGATGACATTTTTTCTAAGCATACTGTGAAAGCTTATCAAAAACTACATGCCAACAGATACTTATGACACATTGTAACTGCATTAATCATGTCGAATAATCGTGACTGTGATTCTTGATTGAAGTGCTTCATTTAAGGATGTAATGACGGCTCCTTTTTCAGGAGCTTGTGTTAAACAGTTGAACACATCCAGTTCATCAGAGCAGTAACAGAGCAATGGAACATCTGAGCCTGGCCACACATTTACTCATGGCCTTTCACGATTACTTTAATGCAGAAGTAAAACAAATAATTTTGATAAATGTACTGTTAATTTTGTAGGCCTGTTAAACAGCTTGGGCCTGTTTTTTAGATGAGCCTAAAGCCTTTTGTGTGAAGAATTGTCACTGACTGTATAATTCAGTCCAAAGGAGCATTGAATACAGGAAACGCTCTGTATTGCTGTATTATTGGTTATGTAACACAGCATGCTGTTAAAGTCTTAGACCATAATTCACACAAATGTGATATTTTATGTTTGTCTGTTTTTGACACAGCCAACACGTTCCCAGACCGACTGATGGTGTTTGTCCTACAGAGACTGGAAAACAGTAATGAGAGAAACAGAATGGGCTCCCTAGCTGTGCTCAGACACCTCATCAACTCAACAAGTGAGACACGTGCTTAGCACTAAATAGCACAGTTAAGAGGGCACTTGCCTTTCTTAAGGATTCCTGATTCAGTCCTGATTCTGACATTGAAACACATGTTTTGAATATGTAAAAAACATAAGAAGTGCTTTCTTATTTTTTTTTTTTATATAAATATGTCCAAAAAATTTTTGTGGGCATCCTTAGGATGATTGTTGAAATGCTTTCCCTCTTTTAGCTTCCATAATGGAAACCAAGAAGCTTCTCATCCTTGCCAGCATCAGGCAGCCTCTAGCAGACCACAGCAATAAGGTATTTGTTACTGTGTATGTGTATAAATTTTCGTATGAATTCTTCTTATTGTTGTTGTTGTTGTTGTTACTATTTTTTTTAACGTTTGTTTTTATTTATTTATTTATTTATTTATTTATTTATTTTTGATAAAGCGCACAGATGTCTAATGTCAGTTTTCCACTGTATGGTATCGGCTCTTCTCAACTATTCTTGTTTTTTGGTACCTTGTGCTTTGTTTGTTTTTCACTGCCATTAGTGCCCCTAAGTGCAACTGATGGCACTGCAAGAAACCGCTGTGTTGTTATCATCCACCCAACAAACTTAGTAACAACCAAGAATACTGAAGAGATGGTGACATTTTAGTGACTTGAGAATTGATTAGTGTATAGACAATTTGCGGTCCCAGTAGTAGCTTGACTTTTTTAAATGGCATGACAGAGTAGTAGGTGCAAAAAGCAGTACTGGGTACCAGGTACTAGGTACTAGATTTGTTTTATGAAAAACCCAAAAAGGCGAGTTGAGTTGAGTCAATTCCATGCAAAGGAAAAGTGACTTTAGAGTATCACTTGTGCTTTTTGTGCAGGTAAAGAAGAGGGTTGTGCAGGTGATCAGTGCAATGGCTCATCATGGTTACCTGGAACTGGAGGGTGGAGACCTGCTTGTGCGCTTCATTGTTCAACACTGTGCTCTATCAGACACTTACCACGTACGTGCCCTCTTCGCGGCCTGTCTGCCAGCTTTGTGTCCCATGTTATTAATATTTATCACTCATGTACAATTGAGGAGTGTAAATGAGTTGGAATCAGGTATTTCAAAACAGTTATGATTCTTGAGTTACTAAATAGTTAACAAACCATCCTGTCCATTTGTAAAAATCTTGTGTTAACTCTGCCACATTAGTGAGTGGTCTTTTCCTGGATGACGGTGAGTCCTATCTACAGGGCATGCACAGTTAATGAATGAATTGTGGGACATGAGTATGATTTAAACCATATGCCATCTTCTTACTGGACAGCATTTTTTTGGCCTAGCTGGAGACTATATGGGAGGTTCATGAGAGAATCTGAAATGGCATTTGAGTGTTTTCCACTAGCAACAACAGCGTGCCAAATGTTATATGTTATGTGTTGCCATGAATAGAGTCCATTACTTTTTGTTTTCAGTCTGCGCTATGAGAAATTCCATCATTTGGTCTTTTGATGTTGATGGTAGAAAACAGTCTCAGTTGCCACTCCAGATACTCCCCATGAATTCTTCTACGATATTGTCGGTTGTGCTAATTGTCAATTTGGTAGTTAGCTGGTCAGGTGTTGCTTGTGATAAATTCTGTCGACAAAATGCTCACATAACAGACCAGTATTTTTTTTTACATCCAAAACCATTATTCTTTAAGCAGTGTAGATTAATTGTTGTACCCAAATTTACATTTTTTTGATGTCAAAAAATGACAACATGACAAAAATGTAAAAGATGTGTTTTCTTATTGCAAAACTGGCTGCATTCACACTCAAATCAAATTTCTTCTTGTTCTTACAAACTCAAGTGTAGTATTAAATGAAAGTATTGACAGGCTTTTGTAATCACTGGCTCTGACTTGTAACTTCTAAATGTTAAACAATATAGACCTCCTCAGTAGAGTTGAAATGGACAGTGGTCATCCTGTGCCAAACTGCTTGATATTGTTGGTAATACCAACCTGCTGTTGAACTGTGTTTCCAGCGAGGGCAGCGTCCCTCAGACCCAGAGGATGTGACCAATGAGGCACTGAGGAGCATGTGTGACAGCACACTTCACCTCTTCACCACGACTGTGGGGCGGCTAACTGATGTGAGAGCGCACAAACACACACACACACACACACACACACACACACGCATAATGATCCGGTAATAGTTTTTTAAGTGTTGAATATATTGTAGTACTTTAGTTCAGTGATAGCTTGTGGTTCCTTATGGCAGAAATAAGTCCTGTATATAGTAAGAAGAGCCCTTTCAAATGTGGATTAGACAGTAGTCCTCATTAATGTAAATTGTAGAAGTCTTTGTTTGCATGGCAGTATGAGAGAGACGTCATGCACATATTTAGCAGTAAATCATGTTTGCAGCCAATATCAACAGTACCAGTTCTTAACAGCTGTGTGTGTGTGTGTGTGTGTGTGTGTGTGTGTGTGTGTGTGTGTGTGTGTGTGTGTGTGTGTGTGTGTGT
>JBBPCZ010000007.1:10028357-10050949 GCA_037974445.1 Brycinus macrolepidotus
CCCCCCCCCCCCCCCCCCCCCCCCCCCCCCCCCCCCCCCCCCCCCCCCACACAACACACTGGCTGTAAATTCAAATCTAATTAACCGAGTTTTTCCTTCAACGTTAAACAGCATTAAATCATTCCAAGGTAGATGTTCCATACCATCTCTGAAAGTAATCATCACATTTGTTGTTCAGAATGTGGGTGTATGAGGAAGAGAGGAAAGTTAGTGTATACTAGATGTTGAAGAACGGATCATCTATTTTCTCTTGTCAAACCTGGAGCTAAATGTTGGGTTAACAGTGATGCTCCCTGTCAGTCTGAACCGAGATGCTGATTCTCTGAGGTCATTAAAAACGCCGGGACATTTTTCACTAAGCACAGGCGCGTTAACCCCGACATCCTGGCCATGTTTTTCCACTTTGGCCCTTATTAGCCTCTCGTAGCAGAAGACAGACACACCATGGCATGACCAAGAAGGTGCTACACACCGCTCCCTATTACCTGTAGAAACAACCTGAGTGTCTAGGAACGCTCCATACAACCGCAGTGAGTCATTCAGGCATAAATAGGCCCAGGTCTCACCAACATTACATCAGGGTGGCATCTGTGCTGTCAAGAAAACTAACTTTGTAAATGTTTCATTTAAATTCCTAAACTTAATGAAGTTGTGAAATAAATGATTGGGAAATGCACCATGTCTAAAACCCCTGCTCCTGGTTATCTAACTATGTATATTTTTGTGATGACTTTTTGGCACTCTTTCCCTCTTTCCTGACGTTTCCCCTTTAAGTACCAATTCTTGCAATTTTAATGTTTCTGTATGAAATGCAGACGAATACATTGATGTTTTCTTCAAACCCTTAAAACCCCAGGCCCGTGATTACATATTAAGGCTCGTTATTCAATAAGTGCATTTACCTCAATGAAAATGTGTTATTTTTAGGTTAGAAGTGTGTAATAAATGTCTGGATAAAGGCTTAAAAGTTGTAGGCCTCAATATATTTAATCAAATTAAATGACTGTTAATTGAAAAGAAATCTCCCCCATCACAGAAGACCTCCTGGACCCGACACCGGTTTTCTCCCCTTATACAGTTGCACAACCACTCCTCCTCCCTTATGCAGTTCCAACGCACACTCCAACCATAGGTGTGGTCTGTACTTGGAAAATAAATCAGTTTTAAGCACAGCCTCTAATGATTCTCTCATACCTAGACAAGCACTATTGGATTCACTGTATTTCTGCCTTAGGCATTATATATGAGTAAGTGGGAGTTATGACCTCTTGGACTTGACCTATCAATGCAGTGTAATTTGCTGGAAGCTAGTGCTACACATAATGGATAGAGTACCCTTTTGCAGGGCTTATTGCTACATTATGAAAACAGTGGAGTAAAGGACTACACATGGGTGAATCCTCAATGTGACATGATTAAGAACTAGCATGCATTATTTTTAACCAAAATTACTTGGATTTATTCGATCATGTGAGTCATCCCCTCAGAAACAGACTTGGAATGCCAAAGACTGTAGGCATTCATAGCACCCAAAAAAACTTGTGTATTATTTACATACAACGAATGTAAATGTGTGCTATTTACATATAGCAATCTATTGTGTAGCTCTAGTGGTAGGTCACAGGTCCTCAGAAGTCTTTCTGGTCGTGTTGATGATTTATGACGTGTGGCTACATGGAAACATGCTTTCCTTTTTTGCTTTCCAGTTGTGTAATTGCACACACTTCAATGTATTTACATTTAAGGCTTATGGGTCTGTATGAGGTTCATCGTTGTCTCTCTCTCTCTTGCTTTCTCTCTCTCTCTCTTTTCTCTCTCTTGCTTTCTCTCTCTCTTCTCTTTCTCTTGCTCTCTCTCTCTCTCCTGCTGAAATTGCACTCATTCATTCCCGCGTGTCAGTGGAGTAGTGTGTGACGGAGTGTGTGTGTATGTGGAGTTGACCCGGCTGTTTGAGGACATATGGGTCTAATCTAGAGCTCGATTGCTTTGGCTCACATGTGATGGTGCCCATCAGTTCATAGGCTGGACTGCAATGGGAGCACATCCTCCCACAATTCAGGCCGCATTGTATTTTGGTGCAGGCGCTCTGCTGCTTATCGTGGTGCTGAAAAGTCCAAGCCAGAACAGACTGTCCTCTGCTCAAGAATGGGAAATCTATTTCAAGTGCACACCTTCAGCACAGTTTGAATTTGGCTACCTGTAAAGTAACTTTGCTCGTTCCGTGCCTCAGCCTCTGTCTGATGGCTGCTGATCAGCGCTGCTTATTAGACTTGTCCACTTTCAGCCGACAAGGTCGTTCCTCACTTTGTTAATGTAATTAGGTTAGTAATGTTTGAACACAGTGAATAAAATGTAAGGCCATTGTGTGTTTGCTGAAAGTTTCTAGGCCTGTGGTGATTCATATGCATTATTAGCAGTAGCTTAGTATTAAATCGAGTGCATCTGTACTTGGCCTTATCTAGTAAAAAAATGTCCTACTCTTAATGAGGAATCACTGGCTGTTAATGCTGTCTTAATTAACTACCAATCACCCACTTCTTTAAACTAATTAAACGCCACTTGAACCATTTAATCTTAACGGCTCTTAAATTGTTTTTAGTGGATGGAGAAAAGGACTATCCCTCAGGGAGAGTGGGGAATTATTTTGTCAAGAGGACATTCGCAGAATTAGTCTGCTTCTCTAAATTAAATGTCTGCTTGATCCACTCAGAATCAATTTAAAGTGTCATTGCAGTAGAGGACATGCCGCTGCTTGTTAATAACTGTCATTTAATGAATTCAGCCCTCAGATGGCCGAAACTCATCACGGTTCAGGAGTGTTGCCTGATCGTCTATCATTAATACTAATGATGTCAAGATCTGAGGAGGGCAAGTCATAAATGTGCCTTTAAATGACATCAGATGTGACAGACGTTACTATCTGCACAATTGCCTTAATGGGAGAAACGAAGCTTCATTTGATGTGTGTTTTAGAGGTAATGGAATTGTTGCTGTGTTGGTTGGATGGGTGCCCTCAGAGTTCTGATCTGACAGTAAGAGATCGATTGGTCTTACTGAGACCAGCCAAAACAGACAGAGGAGCACACTAATGAGTTGATGAGGGTGCTAACTTTAGTGTAAAATGTAAACTTTAAAATGTAGCCCTGTTTATTGAGCCATGTCAGTAGTATAATACCAAGTGCTAATGCTACTAAACTGCTCAAATCTGTAGGGCTTTGAATTGCTTCATGGTTTACTCCGAAATCATGTGATTGATTTTAAACATCAAACATAAAATTCAAGCTTATAGTGATCACCTCTCTTTGCTTTAATCTCCTGCCCTAAAAAAGTTGATACTTTGGATTTTACCATTGACTTGACTCAGTCGATAGTGGCAGTGATATTAGGATTATTCCAATCAGACTGTTGCTTTAAAAAAATGCATCAGCATCAAACCGATATCTGAAGATGTAGGTGGTGTAAACAGCAGAACATTTGGGCTACTGTGGTAAAATGCCTACATTTTATTAATGTTCCTGCATTTGTAACCCTACAGAAATAAATTTCAGCTCTCCCTGTAATGCAAACTCTGTAACTGTGAGTGAAAATCTCCTGCAGAGTGAGGAACTTTCCCTCAGCCAGCAGTTTGCTAACTCTGTAGCCACAAGTGAAAATCTCTTTCCAGTGTTCCAATGTAAGAACTGTGTGTGTTTCTAATCTGCTGTCGATTTGTGTTCTTGTATGTCAGTCGTACATGGGAAATCATATGTTGGCACTGGCCCACAGTTCAAGTATCGGTGCATCTCTAATAAATAGTGGTCATTTTTGAAGTACAGGCCTGTTCAGAGCTCTTGGGTGGTTTTGGATCAAGCAACTACAGTAAGCTGTTATTTTTCTTGGTTTATTGCACATTCAACTTGCTGGGTGTAAACAGATGTCCTAGAGAATGTAAATGAGAGAGAAACGGAAAAGAAAATGACATAAGAAGCTGGTGTGGAAGAAACTAATGCATTTTCTTATGACCAGCATGAAGGAAGAATGAACCAGAGGGGAAAGGGAATGAGTTAGTGAGGCCTAGCCTGCTCACGCTGATGCAAGAGGCCTTGCCTGGCTTCACCAGCCGCAGTGGCAAAGAGACAGTGTGGATGACAGAGAGATGGAATGGATATGTCAGATCTTCTCCAACGTCAGCCATCCTCTCATTGCGAACCAGAGAGGAAGAGAGAAGGTATATGTGGGAATATGAGAAGAAGAGAGCAGGTATATGTGGGAATATGTTGAATGAGTGAAAGTTGAAGAGTGGTCAGGCTGATGCAAACGGCCTTTGGTGTTCATATCTGATGGAGAGAAAGACACACAAAGACACACACTAGGCCTGTGAAAGAGTGAGGATGAGAGAATATAAGGTTGGGTCTGGTGCTGCCCATACTGTCTAACCTGCCCTTGTAGTCCAGCTGCTTGTTAGATAGAGAAAAGGAGATGAGGAAAAAGAACAAGAGTGTATGAATCCCATCTCAGTCTGGTCAGTGCCAGCAGCTTTGCATGTCCCAGTGCCGCCTGCTTGTTAGTGCACTAAGACCTCAGTCTCCCCTCCTTTCCCTCTCTCTCGCTCTCTCCTGGCCCTCGGTGCACCGCCATGGCCACAGGTCACTCCACGCCAATTTAGACTGATGCATATCTGCCCTGTCAGCCGTCAGCCTCCGAACAGGAAATAATTACGGTTGGAGCATCTGCTTTCCCTGAGAGGCTCAGACAGACAGGTTGGAGACTTCGAATTCTGCTTCTTTTTCAACACAAAATGGGCAGAGAGCGAAAGAAAGAGAGAGAAAGAAAGAAGTACAGAGAGAGGACCACCTGGTGAAATCTTCCCTCAGTGATAGCTGCATATGTTTAATCACTTCACACTGGCACTAATTGGAATAATTGCCCGGAATCTTGCGTGAGAACCGGAGTGAAGGATATCCTGCGGAGAGAGGAGACAAGGCAGAGAAGCTGTCGCGCACAGACATCATTTAATTGTCTATCACAGCAAAAGACACCAATTTGGCTGCAGATTAACGGTAATAATATTTGTTTTTCTCAAGTTTTTAAATATAAAACAGCATTATCTCAGCAGTGAAAGCAACCTTTGTCTGTAAGTTCATTTGATGGATTTGCTCCTTTCCAGCCTCTTATCTGTTGAATATTTATGCCAAATGATGAACCTTGCACAGTTTTCCCCTTACAGTCTTAAAATAATGGTTCCTTAGTGGTTCTTGGGTTGGACACAAAGTTAAAAATAGCATAAATATATTAGGTGGGGATTCTTTAAACTTTAAAAAGATTCCTCACATTCTTACATCTCATTTACAAAAACGATTCTTTAAAGAACCATCAGCTAAGATCTTTTCTTCTCAAACTGACGGACTTCTACTAAAAATAGTAGAAGCAGTCATTGAGAAGCCTCCCCTTTATCCTCACATTTGTCTATTTTACATACACAATCCAAATTAGCAAGCCTAGAGCACAGACTTTATCAACGACTGTGGTGCTTTTCTCTAAAAACAGGACTAATCACATTTTCGAGTTTACTGACTTTCACGAAAGTGAGAACTCAAAGGAAGAGTAAGACTCTGCTGTAGACAAAAATAAATCCAGTCCAGATGTTGTGCCAAAGGAAAGCTTATTAGCAAACTTGAGTGTGTTAGCACCACCACAGGTACTAAAACATCCCCAATCATGTCCACAACACACACTAATTATGAAAACACACAGTTTTTTTGCTTCTTGCCGGATACAGCAGAGACTTCCAATCAGGAACTGTGTGAGTGAGAAACAGAGAAAGCGAGAGAGAGCACAACTGACTGTAAGGCCCTGTTCACACCAGACATTAACATTAACATTAACATCTGATCGGAAGGGACAGCTAAAACACACAGCCGTTTACACCTGGCAGTTTCATGGTTATTTCTGGATAATGCTGAGTAACACTTAGAAGGGGTGCACAGTTTATTTTGTAACTGATGTTCACAATGAACCTTGAATATTGAATAAAAGTGGTTATTATCAGTCTCATATACAATTGACGGCTGATAATAAACAAATAGGCAACAATTTTTCATCGCACAATTAGATTCTGAATAAGTACTCAAACTCACAAATCTCATTGATATCACAACACAATCCAAGCTGATACTGGGTTAGATTTACACTATATAACCAAAATTATGTGGACATCCCTTCTAATTGAGGTCAAGTGTTTGTCACCCATTGCTAGGAAGTGTATAAAATCAAGCACATAGCCATGCAATCTCTGTAGACAAACACTGACAATAGAACAATAGTTTGTACTGAAGCACTTCCTTAGGATACCGCTTTTGCCGTGAATTGTTTCTTAATATTTATGCCCTGCTAGATCTGCCCAGGTCAACTGCAAGTGCTATTATTGTGAAATGGAAGTATGCAGGAGTACATCAGCAGCTCAGCTACGAAGCAGTAGATCATGCAAACTCACAGAGTGGAGCTGCAAACTGCATATCCTCTCCTCTATTGAATCACTCCTTAGCGAGTTCCAAACTGCCTCTGGAAGCAACATCAGCACAAGAACGGTGTGTGAGGAACTTCATGAAAAGGGTTTCCATGGCCAAACAGCTGCACGCAAGCCTAAGATCACAATAAATAATGCCAAGCATCAGCTGGAGTGGTTTAAATGATGCCACCACAGAACTCTGAAGTAGACATCTATTCTCTGGAGTGATGAATGACTCCTCACTTTCTGTTGAATGGACAAATATAGGTTTGGTAGATTCCAATAGAACTCTACCTAGTGGAATAGTAAAGTTTGGTGGATTACAGATAATAGTCTGGAGCTCTTTTTCAGGGTTTGGGCTTGGCCTCTTAGTTCCAGTGATGGACAAAGACATTCAAAGACATTTTAGGTATTCATACGCTTCCAATGTTGCGGCAACAGTTTGAGAAAGGTCCTTTAATGTTCCAGCGTGAAGTGAAGTGCGCAAAACCTGGTAATGAATTTGGTGTGGAGGAACTGTGTAGTGGTTTGCCCACAACTCTGGCCACAGCCCAACTGAAAACCTTTGGGATGAAGTAGAACATCGCTTGCGACCCAGGCCTTCACACCCAACATAAGTGCCTGACCTTACAAATTCCCACAGATACCCTCCAAAAACTTGTGGAAAACCTTCCTAGGTAAGTGGATTCTGTTAAAAGGAGGGTGGGGAGCAACTCCATATTAATGCCAACTCCATATTTTTTTTGCCTTTTCTGTCTTGTAGCTTGCGCATTAGTTACCTGAATCACTCCTTCAGTTACGTTACTGGCCATCTCGCATACAGAATGTGAACATTTTTAGTCATAAAAAGTCATCAGAAAAGTGTGTCTGGAAATATAGAGAGGTCTCCGATCACTCTGATGTAGTTTAAGACTGATTTCTCCTCTCAAACCAGAGGGAGTCTATCCAGTCAGTCGTTTCCAGTTGACCCCCAAAACTGGATATGTGCTTTAGATTGTGAAGAAAATATTTATAATAGTTGTCATGTTTGATTTATCAGTAATCTTTGATTTTAACCTTATTTTAATCTTATGCTCATTGTACTTCATTCAGAGATTATAGTCTGAGCTTGTTTTAAAGTGTAAAAAAGTGAAAGTATTAGGTATCGGTCTAGTACAAGGCTTTTGGGTCTAACATTCCATAATGGTGCTTCCATAGCCATTAAAGAACCCGGTGCTTGTTTTTTTATGTTGTAAAGAAAACATCATTACAATGTTGTCTACTTTGGGTCTTTTCTTATACATATTAAAACCAAAAAACAGGTGAAGTGAATAATATTGATTATCTCGTTACAATCTCACCTGTCAAACGATTAGATATTTTAGATTGTAAGTGAACAGTACGTTCTTGAAGTTAATGTATTAGTAGCGGTGCAAAATAGGCAAGTATAAGAATCTGAGTGACTTGTGGGATGTTCCCAGGATCCAGTGTTTAATTCCTACCAAAAGTGATCCAAAGAAAGACAATATGTGAACTGGGGATAGGCTCATGAGTGCCCATGCACTTTAATGCACATAGGGAGCAAAGTCTAGCTTGTGTGATCCCTTAGAAGAACTAATGTAGCACAAATTGCTGAAAATGTTGCTGGCTATGATAGAAAGGTGTCAGAACACACAGTGCATTGTAACATGTTCTGTATTGGACTGTGTAGATGCCGACTGGTCAGAGTGTCCATGCTGACCGTTGACCACCGCCGAAAGCACCTACAATGGGCACATGAGCATCCGAAATGCAGCATGGAGCAATGGAAGAAGATGGCCAGGTCAGATGAATGAAGTTTTCTTTTACATCATGTTGACACCTGGGTGTGCATCACTTATCAAGGGAAGAGATGGTAGCAGGATGCGCTATGGGCAGAGGCAGTGTGATGCTCTGGGCAATGTTCTGCCGGGACAACTTTGGGTTGTAGTATTTGTTTGGATGCTACTTTGATAAATATCATTTAGCTAAACACTGTTGCAGACCAAGTACACCCTTCCATTGCAACAGAATTACCTAATGGCAGTGGCCTCTTTCAACAGGACAGTGCTCCCAGCCACACTGCAAAAGTTCGGCAATGGTTTGAGACACATGACAGAGTTTGTGTTGACTTAACCTCTAAATTCTCCAGATCTCAATCCGATCAAGCATCTGTGGGATGTGCAAAGTAAAAGGATCTGCTGCTGATGTCTTGGTGCAAGATACCACAGCACAACAGAGGTCTTGTGGAGTCCATGCTTTCGAAAGGTCAGAGCTGTTCTGGAGGCACAAAGAGGACCTACACAATATAAGGCATGTGGCTTAAATGTTATGGCTAATCTGTAAAAACTGTCTTTAGTGTAATACTAAATTTAAAACTTAACACATTCATAGAAACTGGTCTTTTAAAATTACTTACACTTTTAAAAAATTGAGATACAAGGCTTGTCTCAACAGTGACGATATACAGCTTTGCTTTATATGTACAGTTTGCATGCTGTTTGCATTGCAACCTGATCAACAGGCAGAACAGAGATTATGTGTGAGTAAAAAATATTTTAATTAGATCTGTGTATAACTAAAGGGTGACTATGTGTGTGCGTGTGTGTATGTGTGTGTGTGTGAGCGTGTGTGTGTATGTGTGTGACACCCAGATCTTTATGTGAGGGAAATGCTCATTCATCACTGTCTCTGGGGACAAAAGGAACCTGTAGCGCATGCTAAACTGCCCAGCTTTCAACATGGTGGCTGGAATACATCAGCGGCCGCTAGCACACTCTTACCCCCACGTACATACACATCCCTGTGTTTAGCTCCTGGAATACATTAGGGCACAGATGCAAAGTCACAGTCATCCACATGGCTGGATGAATACATTAAGGCACACATACAGACACACACACACACACACACACACACACACACACATCTGATAATGAGCAGTAGATGCCTGATGTTTCTCTGTCACTCTAAGCCATCAGCACAACACACTGAAAGACTAAATGACTCTCATCACTATTCTTTGGAGCAATAATGGCCTCTTGGTTTTCCCCCTTTAACAGTAATGCAAGGATTATTTGGCTGTTTGATTTCCACACCTGTTTTCCGATGCAGCCCCTCCTCACCATCGTGCTTTCTCTTGCCTTTCCATGATCCATATCTTCAACTTTCATATCCAAACATGTGCGCTAGACTAGTCTCAGGGCGAGTGTGTGTACGTACGTGCACATGAGGGGGTTCCATAATCAGGATTAGTGGAGAGCTTATCAGGCAAAGTCAGACCTCTAGGGCTGCAAATTTGTTTGGGGTTGAAATAGCAACTAAATTAAATCTAGATTCCCCAACTAATATTCACCTCATGGTGAGTTAATGCCCACTACCTCTCCCGTTAAGAAGACGATTTGCGAGACAAAAATTTCAACCTCGGTCAGTACCAACCCCGTTGCCTGAAGCCCATCTAAATCTCTCGACGTATTTTTTGTCTTGAAAGTAATTGGCCTCTGGAAGAGAAGTGACTTGCTTTTAAAGTGCCAGGCAGCCTGTTTGTGGCTTTGAGGCCAGGCTGCTTTTAAACCATGCTGGCCTCTGTCATTAAGAGCATGTAAGAGGCTTTTGCTCTGCCTTTGTACCTCTCTGCTTTGTAGGTCTATCACAACATTAAGATGTTGAATAGGCACTTCAATGCAATTTGGGCTGAGAGCTCTTGAGGAGTGTGTTAAGAGTGAGGAGAACCGGATAATGAGCCACAGTCATACAGGGTACACTAAATGGAGAGCTAGCAGGGAATTATTCAAAATGATGGGGCATACCCTACTATAAATTTTACCAGGCTGTATAAATACTCCATAAAATGCAACATAATTGTAGTTGTGCAACAAAATGATTAGAAAAGTAAGTTCTGTCTTGATAGCTTTTTGCTTGTGATTGTCTCATTTTGCTGATAGAAATTTTGAACATTAAACGAATGGCGCAAATTTAAATCGGACATATGCAGGCTTACAAACAAAATAAGTGTCAAAAAGCAGAAAACAGCCTTTTGATTTCTGATATCATGGATTTATTCAGCTCAGAACACTCATGCATATTCACAAAGCCCATCATCTTATAATATTTTGGGGGGCATGGGGGGAGGGGCAGACATGACAAGAAAGGAGTACACAGAAAATCTGGTGCAGGCGTGTGTGAACAATAGGCAGGAGATTTAGCGCTCTCCTTGCCACGGCTGTGCACTTGAATAATGGTGCCAAAAGAACAGCAGAGAGTACAAAGACACCAGTGGCACCCCTCTATGATGCTGTCTGCAATTTCCCCTCATGTTAAATCCAGCAGGTGTAGTGCTGTATATCCATATGTGGTGTTGCGGCTGTTAGAATGCTCCATATTGCCTTAGGGCCTTCTAAGAAGCTCCGTGATCACTGATGCCATTATAGTTCCTAAAGTTGTGTGCATATTTGGCACCTGTCAGTTTTTGTACAGTTAAGAAAGACCTTGCAGTACCATAAGAATGTTTAGTTGAATTTGTAAACAAATGCCAAATATAAAGCTATAGCTGTGCTGTAAAAGCAGTGAAAGCTCCCTTAAGCCTGTAGACAGTGAAGAAGGAGATAAGCTGGGTGAGAACGGTCCAACTGCAGCAGGTGGCCTGTATCAGGAGCACCAGGCACTTCTTTCTCCTCACACTCCCCCACTGTCTGAGTACTGGGCCGGGATGCACACCCTGAGGATGCTCGCTGAGACAAAACAAAAGAAAGTGCAGGGAAGAACTTTGTTGCCTCTTAGTCGTGCCTTAGGGTGGAAGGTTACGATCTCAGTCTCAGAGGATCCCCAGGTGGTTTAAATTTTTGCTCTGTTCCAGTTCACAGTTCAGCCAGGTAATTCAGTGAGCTCCATTCATTGATAACTTGACTTAGGGGTGTTGGACGCTAAAAGAGAATGTAAATGTGGATTTCATGAGGACAAGAAACTACTGCCTTAACCCTTAAATCAAAGCTCTCACACAATTGTGATCTCACTGTTATTGGATGGTAGAACAAAAATGAAAAGGTAACTTCTAAACCATGTAATTAATTACATATTTGATAATAACTATATAGTCAGAGATATGAGAGATAAGCCCTAAGATTAAACACTTCCTCTCTGGGGTTCCTGAGTGGCAAAGTAGTCTAAAGGTTGGGAGATTATTATGTCACTCTCTCTTGGTGTGTCAGATGGCCCTCCCTCTCCCCCATCACTCAGTGTGACACTAGTTAGCACGTGCATTTATTAGCTGACATAACAGAATGGACAGTAAGCATTCACCTCAAAGCATGTGTAGCTGTCCAATGACGTTGTGTTAGCGGCAGTTCAAAAAGATCGTATTAGCAGAATTTAGTGGCAGTTTAAAAAGATGCACTGTGTTAGCGGCACTTAGCATCAGTTCGAAAAGATGCATTGTGTTAATGACAGTTTGAATTAATGTGTTGTGTTAGCAACTGTTTGCAGCAGTTCAAAATGTTGCATTGTGTTAGTTGCAGTTAGTAGCAGTAGGGAAAGATGTATTTTAGGGGAGTCCTAGCTAACATGTAAATTGGACATGACTGAAAATTTGGGGAGAAAATATTTAAAAACAGTGTCATAGTAGATAATTTATAGCAGTTGCTAGCTTGTGAGATAAATAAAAATGATCACAGTATTCAAAGGATTAAAAAATCAAATGTAGACAATTTTCAACTCATTCCAGATGTAGTTAATCAGCGAAGACATCATGTCCAAATTTTACATCTTTAGTTTAGAACTGCATCTGTGAGATTTATATTATATATATATGTATACACACATATAAGAAATTCTAGGACAAACACTAGAAGTGTTTGTGGATGTTTAGGGCACTTAGTGTGACCTACTGTGAGCTACAAAAAATAACAAAATGCACTACTATGGACATCCATTTCAGACAGCACCAGAGCTCCGGAGGACTGATCTTGGATCAGATTTCTCAAGATTTATGAGGGATGTTGCAACAAAACTGATTTGAGATTATCACTCCTACTCCTGAGGTGGTTTGTGAATACAGACCCTGTTGTCTAAAGTGGCTGCCCGCAGCATTCGACTACGCAGGGAAAGTTTGTTCATTTTTATAGCTCACAGTAAGTCATACTGTGTCCTAAATCACAGTGACAAGTCTGTGCCACCATAATGAAGAGCTGGATGCAGTTTGAGTGGGTTGAGAGGAGTTTTGGGGATATATTTACGGAAACGATTTGAGTGACTATTGACTTCCAGTGTTTATTCAATACATTAGCCTTTAGCTCTAACACTGAACTTCAAACATGTCTTGACTAATCGACCACTTCTGGACTAGGAAGAAAACTGTGTAAATTAGATTTTTCCTCCTGCTATTCCTTTAAGAAATTGGATCGTCAAATTGTCATGTATATCTTTAATTCTCTGATGTTTTTGCTGACAAAGAGTTGTCTGAAAAGGTTCTTTTAAGAGCAGATTGAGGTTCTTCCCATCTGTGTTATTTTCTAGGTGTAGTTTACTGTGATGTCTCTGTTTGGAAGCACTTCAGCCAAAATGACATCATGGGGGATGTAATGGATAGGCTGTGCTGAAGGCAATCTGGTTTTTCTGTCATTTTAATGGCTTTGTCTCTCAGTTTATTACATCAGGAGGAAATGCCCTCTCCTTGCTGTTGAAGTTTTGTTCATGTCCCTGGGCTTGTGCCCGATGGCTAAAATCAATCCTGGAACCAGAACAGGATGATGATATTCAGCACCTTGGGAGGAGCGATTGGGTGTGTGGAGAGACACAGAGGAGATTCAGCGCCCTGCTCAATTCTGCCCCCTTTCTCCTCCCATTCCACATCTCTTTCATCCTGGCAGCTTGTCACGCCACCTTGAAGAGAAGAGAGGAGAACGAAAAAGATATGGGGGAGGGTAAAAAGAATGAAAGGAACAGAAAAAGAGCAAGCAAGAAGAGTACCAGATAAAGAGCAATCTCTGAGGTGGATGTAAAGCTGCTATACAAGGTGTTGATGGTGGTGCAGAACCTGATGGTCAACACTGTGGGAAATCACACCTACACAGTCATCAGGTACTGCAGAAATCACTCACAAATCACTAAGAACCCATTCTCAGGGCTTCTCAGGATGTACCAGAGAAACAGAGATAAGAAGTGTTCAGAGGCCGCCACTGGGTGAATAATGGCTCACTACTGATAGTTATATGGATGCTACTTTTACAGCTTTTACAAATTTTATTTGTCATTTGGAATTAGGTATAATTGTGACCATGTAGAAGCTTGTGACTCAAGGATGACATTTTGTATTGCTAGTTGTTTGATATAGACCAATCTGATCACTACCAGGGCTGGAATAGCTTCTTCGATCTTTGGCTTTGCTGTGTTTAGAAAGAACTAGAGATTGGGAGGAGCAGTTGATATAAAGACACAATAGCTGTAACATGGAGAAGCAGGTAACTGCAAACAGGGATTTACTAACAAGAAACAAGAGGTTAAATGAGAAATAAACAGAACATGGAACCAACACAGGAAAATAACTAAGAATAAGGGAAAACAAAACAAGACAAAGCAGAATGAAAACAGAACAGAGATTAATAAGAATGGAACAGGGTCGAACAGACAGACACACACATGGAGGGGCAAACAACGGCATAGAGGAGAAAACAGGGGAAAAAGACAGGAGAACATTACAGATGGCCAAGAAACAGGGGAAAAGACAGTGAGAATGTTACAATAACTTCTGATATGGTCTCTTTTCTTCTTATGGTTCTTTTGGAGAGGGTTGATATAGTAGTTTTGAAATTGAAAATTATTTCACTGTATATTCTTTTTTCCCTCTTGGGCAATCAGATCACATTACCTTGGTCGTTTTTCAATCTGGAATCCTATTTGATTTACAGGCCCAATATTGCAAAGTCTTTGCCTTCAAATACACAGTCAAATTTAATCTCTGCAATTTTGCCAGCACATACAGACCATGTTGGTTATTCAATCATACGTTATCCAGACTTAATCCAAGTCACCTCACAAAGCTTTGCATAATCACGCAAAATCTTGGGGCCACAACCTCATCACCATCACCACTCAGTGGGCCGGATAGAAAGCACATTAGTATGGACCATGCTGTCCGCTTCATGAGGAGGTGCAGTAATGCGTTGCTTTGCCTAGAATCCCGATAATTAGCTTGAGCTCAACTGATCAAGGCCCCTGCGGTCAATGCAAATCACAGCAAGGTGACTTCATGGTGATTCCACCTATGTCCTTGCTGTTGTACAATGTGTCATGATGCCAACAGTTTGCAGCTGAAGCATAGAGGAAGCATATAATTCTATTCCAAATTACACTTTATGTAAGGTGACAGGAGAGGATTGTAAATGATTTCAGTTCCATAAATGTAATCGTGGGAAAATACAGGTGCCAGGATTCAAACTGTAGAGAAACTTTTAAAATGCAATATGAAAATTCTGGAGTCAAGACAGGGCTTAAAACAAAGAAATGCAATGGAATTAGTTGCTAATTATGTTCCCAGGCTAAGGCTACTGAAGAAGTACCCTCAAGTGCAGTTACATTCTTTAGAGATTACTTAATATCAGCACTTAAAACAAGAAGCATCTGTCAGTTTTTATTTTCCATATACTAGAACTATACCAAGTCCTTATACAGTGTTCATCTTAACAGGAGGGCCAGGGAAAGAGGATTAAAACAGACAACAATTGATGCATTAATGAGAGAATCATGTGTTTTAAGTATGCAGGGGAAGATGGAGAACGGACATAAAGCCTTTCCTTTGGCCCTACTTGTCAGTTATTGTTTTCATCTGTGTCAAATTAAAAAATGGTCTTGGTCAGATCTTGCATCCGTTGTGTCTTAGTTGTTTTCCCTGGCCAGTTCCTGTGTTTATATTCTTTTGTTTTCTTTGCCTGTGTTTTTGTGTGTTTCTTCTAGTTTAAGTTTTATCTGGTTTTCTCTGGTCATCTTACCTTATGTTAATTGTTCATCTCAAACAATATTGTTTGGAATTACATCCATTCGTATAGAGCACTAGTTTACTACAGGGCCCAGTGAAGAGCTAGTTTAACACAGGCAAAATAGCATTTCTTGATTAGCCCATTTTTTATAGATAATAGAAAAGTGTACATTTGTTTCTCCATGTATGTTGTTTAAAAATGTAGTTGCCAAAAGAACTGATGCCATAGAAGAAACTCTTTTAAAGAACATTTCCATGCAGTGTGAAGAACCATTTTAAAAGTTTAACAGACCTCCACATAATGCTCTTAACCAAATATACAAGTAACCTTTAAGTAACCTTTTTAAGAGCATTACACAGGTGCCTGGATTATTATAATCTTGTGCTGTTCTTCCACTGTCAATTTGTGAAAGTGGGAAATATCTGATATTTTGACTGGTCATTCATTTATGTAGCATCCCGTTGTTGCATTTGATAATTAAGATATATCAGATTGTTTTCTCTCTTATCACCTGAGTGGAAGGAGAGTTGAGAAAGCCATACTGCTTAGGCGTCTCTCAGAGTGCTCCCATTCAAAAGGCATTAGGGAATTCTCCAGCAGCCTCATGCTGACACACATGTTAATCAGCACTGTTAATGTAGCTCTTCTGCAGTGAGACCTCATCGACACACAGGCTTTCCCAATCCAACACACACACACACACACCCACCCACACACCCACACACACACACAGCACATCTGCTAAGCGGGCCTGTGAGAGAGGGTTGATGAATGAGCGTGGGTTTGACCTTTTTAATGCGAGAGGTCTGTCTGGCGCAATGGCCCATCACACCAAACGGACTTCTCTTATTAATTAGTCCCAATCCACACTCATCTGTCCAGATTCGTTTTAAGCACCATTGTCAAGGAGTTTGCAGAAAATCAGTTTTAATTCCTCATCAGCAGGGCATTCTCATCAGTCAGACTGATGAGACACTGATGAGGTTGTAGGGATGCAGTTCAACAGATCCTGCAGTAGCCCTTTTGTCAGGGACAATGGAGACTTATTTGCATACCAGTAAAACCTTTTTCAAACAAGGTCCTCTGTACACATAAAAATAAGTATACACAAAACGGGTTCTTTAGGAATCTCTGGATTCCTAAAGAACTGTCCATTCTCCAAAAGATGTACTGTTCAGGTAAATGTTAGATCCCTCAAGGTTCTTAATGTCCAGTTGTGTGCCTTAGATGTTTTGCGTAAATTAGCTTTTTTGTATCTTTTCTTGACTTCATTTAGAAAAATGAAGTAAAAAGGCTGGAGCCAAGATCTGGTGTACGGAACACTGTACAAATCTGTTCCCCAGATGAAGGAGACGTGCCCTTGAGGGTACCACCCCGTTGACAATGTTCGTACCTTGAAAGGTACAGTATTTTTCTGAGACTGTAGCAACTGTGGTCCACATTTAGGACAGTAGAAAACAATCCACTGAATGGTTCTTATGTGGCATCATTTTTTCTCAACTTTATTTTTTAAAAGTGGAAGTTTTCCTTTTGTTTTGATAGTAAAACTAGAGTGTGAACAACAAAACCACAGAATTGTCCAAATATGAGACTGCACCGACTGATCTTCATCAGTACCTTCAGTACCTTCAGTACTCTCAGCTCAGCAGTTACTGAACAGAAGGCAGAATTCCTAAACTCTCCATTCTGTTTACATACACTAATATTAATCAACAGCTGTCAAAGGTTTTAAATTTCTTCAGTTTTGTTTACACAGTGAGTGCAGTTCAGTGTGTGTTTGTGTTTGTGTGTGTAAACAACAAGCAAACAGATTGTGTCACCTGAACCATCTGGAGAAGAATGGAGTGTGTGTGAGCATGCTGATGCACCATAGGAGACCGTGAGTGAGCCACACCTCGGCAGAATAACACTCGCATGACTTATCAATGACTTTATGTCAACATGAATCTTTAAAAACAGTGTGCACATACAGGTGCCCTGTGCAGTGGCGAAACAGTAATTAGCCGTGCTTTTTCAGAAGAACACCCAGGTTTTACACTTCACACAACTCCTCTGCTCGTGGAACTTACTGACAGATTTTTAGGAAGCTGATTTATCTTCTAAGTACAGCAAAGCAAAGATCATGAGCATATTGGAACGTTTATTCATGGATACATGTTTTTCTTCCCGTTATCACAACTAATTTCATCATCCATATTCCCCTTCTGTTTATTCATTATATTCCATGCATAATCAAGGCAATCATTCATTAGGCAAATCATATGCAGACAAACGCAGCATGCTCTCTCAGTCCAAATGCTGATTGTTTATGGCAACAGGGACGGCGGGCCACCCAGCACAGCAAGCATGAGCATCAAAAAGAGTGAAAATATGGAAACTACTACATTTTTCCAGTTTTTCCAACTGTAGATATACAGCAGTTCCTGTTATTACTTGTTGTAATAACCCTTGTTATTTTATATACAATAATAACTCTATAATAACTTCATAAATCTATAATACATTACCAATTTAAGTTTTATAAACCATACTTCTAACGGGTTTTCTATTTGCTTTCTTCAATATTTCAGAAGTAATTGATAAATAATATACTGTAATGATCTATTTATAAACATTAGTTGTAGTTTGACCACCAATTTTGAAAAATGAATTTTAACCCAATTTCAGTTCACTTTTCACTTACTATTTAGGTCTCCCCATCACACAATGCTACCAAGTTGGGAAAGTGAAGGCCAACAAGTCTGAGTCTCATGAAATTTCTAAAAATGTAAAATGTCAGAGGTATCTGGGGATTTTACAGGTTCCTACTAACTACTGAAACTTCTAATATATTTGAATAGTTTTTACATGTGGCTGCACCCAAATTTATTTTAGATTACTGAAAACATGCTTCCAAACTTTTGAATGATAAAATAAAGTTGCCTGAAAGCGTTCCTTGGAGTCACTCAATTCCAGGGGAATTTTGGGATGCCTATGCCTAGGAGTAAATGTGGTGTCTTAGGGCAAGAACAGTTATTCCCTATGAAATAGGATCAAATAGGATAATATATTTATTTTTGCATTCTTTTTGTTATATATGTTACTTTATTTTGTTATTGCAAGAGTCTCCTCACACCTATGTCCTAACCCCCTCTTCTCATTCCGTATTTGGGTACAAAACATTTTCTACTTCATTCAGGATATTAGTAGTGCACAGCTTTATTGGTATTACTTGTATGACAAAACCCAGCGGAAAAAGATGCACATCTCCTCACCTACTGCAACAGTGGGACTGTGCTTCAGAGTTGGCTACATAGACCTCACATATGGGGTGGTCATAGCACTGACCCAAGACTTAGACTCCAGTTAAAGAAGGTTTATATGTGAGTGGTTCATGAAACCATGGGGCTTTAGGGGTTTTAGCACTATGGCCACACGCATGGACCAACTAACTTAACTGCGCTTTACTGTGTCTTCCTTTATAGGGATGAGCATTTGTCTTTATTGCCCGTAAACTCTTCATCTCGTGTTACCCTTGATGAGACGATACTCTCAGAGGAGATAGATATCACTGAGCCAGTCCATGGTGATAAGGCCTCAGCTGTGTGCTGCCATCAATCTCTAAGTGAGCTTATCAGTATAAGAGAGCAGCACCAGTTCATTCTTCTCCATCTGATGGCTACCTGCTGACAGTGATCGACTCTATCACCCACTTCGAAAATAATGAGAATGTTTTTGTTTCTCTCTCTTGGCTATAGGGGAAGGAGAAAGTTCAGTTGGAGGTGCAGTGCCTCAACCTGCTCTCATGAAACCCATATCAAATTTGGCTGCAGTCCTGTGCTGAAAAAATAATGCACTGAATTTGATTTAAATGTGTACACCATTTCCACATGAATAAAATGTATCAGGGCAGTTTTGTCTGTCAGTTTACTTACCTTTGGCATTGTGTTAATATATTTTATTCATGTGGAAATGATGTAGATATTTGAACCAAGTAAACACAATGCATCACTTTTCAGTGAGTGCCACTGGGGGAGATATGGTTAAAATATTCAGATACTTCAAAAGCAATCAGCTGAAGTTTTTGCTGATGGTATGGTTATGATGGTAGGAATGAACTGATGGTGGAGAGAATGACAGTTGATAAATCTATCTGACAGCTATTTTGTGGATGGGCTACCAAAGGCAGTGTCTTCATGTGCACAGCTGGAAGATGAAGTCATTTGACCCGTAGGTTACCCCTAATAACAGTTTCTTCACAGAAAATGAGCATCGCCTCGGAAGTTTCTTTGGCTGCACCAGACTTTGTTTTCGAATGATTGCATGGCAACAGAATTGCTAAATAAAAAGTGCATCCTTATTTGATTTGATGTCAATGGCCTGCGACTGCTGGTGCGAGAGAAAGCTCTGAATGCGAGAGTGATATGAGTATTTACTCACAGCTCAGCGGTGTCATCATCGCGTAGAACCACAAAACATCGCCCCTGCATTAGCAATAAATGCAATAAAGGGCCGCAACTTTGCCAGCTCATTTCCCAGACACAGCGTGCCAGCATGCTCAATGAAGTTAAATGAACTAATTATCTCGCCCAGATTTCATGCTCAAGAGCAAAGAGGAGTTGCAGACAGCCTCCAACTGAGCCAAGAGAGCTACAGTGTCAGAGCTGTAATAGGCTGCACACACACACACACACACACATACCACAAGTAAGCTGTATGATTTGGTCTGCAGTTATGACACACACCACCATTCAAAAGTTTGGAATCAGTGTCATGTTAATAATAATGAATCATATACTGTCATGTGTACAACACACATTTAAATGTTATAAATCAGACACCAAATGTTTTTTGATGACTCATTCAAGTCAAGTAGATCTTTATGGTCATCCCAGCCATATACATTTAGTGCATAGTGAGACAAAATATCATAGGAGCAACATACAACACAACACACTCAGACAGATCAACAATGAGGGTAAAAAAGGGGGGAATGAATTATAATAAAACCTATACATACAAATATATCTCTGAATGTGCAATACCTAAAGAATAAAATATAAAAATATAAAAGTACAATGGGGGGACACAACAGGGATACTATAACAATATAATATTGTATACAGACTTATATATATATATATTCTATTGTACAATTATACAGTTTTACAGTAATTAAGAATATAGAATTATATCCACAATTGTAAAAAAAATTATATATATATATATATGTATATGTATATGTATGTGTGACGGTCAAGCTATTAGATGATATCATTGTAATTAATATCCATCTGCATTTTTTATGCATTTTATCTATTACATTTAAATGTGTTCTATCTATTTATTTACATTATCTGATTACAGCCGGAGGCCTGGTGGTTAGGGAGTTGCCCCTGCGATCAGAAGGTCATGGGTTTGAATCTCAGGGCTGCTAGTGGCACCATTGGGGTTTGATCAGTACGTTTTAAATATAATGATATTATGGGATATTCATTTTATTATTATTATTAGTAGTAGTAGTAGTAGCATTACTAATTGTCTACAATTTCAAGTTTCACAGCTCTAGCATATTAGCAAACCCTGAAGGGTTTATAAGTGGTTTAAAATTAGTTCATGAATAATTTTTAAGGGTTAAAAATAATTTCTAAACAGTTCAAATTCATTGATAAAATTACATCAGTGACCTGTTGCTTGCCAAACAGTGACCCCACATTCATCTATACTGTTGAAGCTGGTTATCAGTCATGCTTTGTCTTCTCTATCAGTCAGAATTATACCTGCCAGCTTTTCTGCCAAACACAGCTCTTGTCAATGAGCCTCCTCCTCCTTCTCATGCCTGTCTTTATTTCTACTTTCTTTTGATCTTGTTAGCTGCTCCTCATTATTTGCTTGGTCACGTGTGTGTTGGTGTACTGTGTTTGATACACACAGACTGCGTCACACACAGCAACCTGCAATCTGCTCTTCACTCAAACATCCATACAGTAAAAGTGCTGGAATGACAATGGGAAATTTGAGTCTGTTGTTTCTCTAGAATGGTTTCACATCAGATGACTCTGAATGACTTTGTTCACATTGCAGTGCTTGAATTATGCAAAAGAAATGTAACAACGGGTGGATTTTCCCTTCAAGAATAAACAGTGGATATAAAAAGAACTTTGTGGAATCTTATTAGGGCTTTTAAAAATAGTGGTAACAGTCGTTTGAGGTACACTTTAAAATGTTTACTTTTGGTTCCCTGAAGAAACTTTTAATGGATGATTCTTTAACCCCTGAAATGGTCAGAACCTGCTGGATGGTCCTGGCTTCCATTTTACGTGCTAACTTAATGATGATTTATCCAGTTTTTCATACAATCACTGAATAATATGTCTTAGGATGTAACAAACCTGGAAATTTAAGGGATTAAAAACTAGTTTTATAAATACCATGTGCAATTTTTGGCACCTTTACTTTGAAGTGTGTAGGTCAATAGTGCAGTCCTGTTAAGTGTGTGAATGGTAAAATGTTATTTTAAACCCATGTTTCTTCATTTGACAAGGTTGTGTTTCAGGTAGTGTTTTTTGTCCAAGTAAAGCATGTGTTTCATTGTGTCTTTGTACAGGATCACGTAGTGCATGTGTGAACTGTTGAATTATAGAGGTTATAACTGTTGAAATCTTTTTTCGTGTGGTTGTGCCTGGCATAACTGGTGTTTGACTGCGTTGATCTCAGTACAAATCCCCAGTGCCTCTGAAAGGCGCACACACACACACTCACACACACGTTTCTCTGTTATAAAACTATTTCCAGCCAAAGTGTCCAATTATCAGACTCACTCAACTGACTCTTCACACATGGAGGGCCACACAGTGAGCCCCCAGCTCCAAGATAGTCGTTCTTTTCTCTCCTTCTTTTTTTCGCAAGTCGGGGAAACAGTGTGAAAAGAAACAAAGAGAAAAAAGAGAGCGCAGGAGAAAGTGAGAGATGGAGGAGAGAATAGGCAAAAATCAAACACCGTTTTGCATAATGTGGCTTTTGTCCCCATTTTCAGACGCTTCAACTTTCACGTTTAATTAGGGCTCCAGACTGCCAGCCTGAGATAGAGGTGTGTGTGTGTGTGTGTGTGTGTGTGTGTGTGTGTGTGTGTGTGTGTGTGTGTGTGTGTGTGTGTGTGT
>JBBPCZ010000007.1:10051049-10061495 GCA_037974445.1 Brycinus macrolepidotus
TGTGTGTGTGTGTGTGTGTGTGTGTGTGTGTGTGTGTGTGTGTGTGTGTGTGTGTGTGTGTGTGTGTGTGTGATTTTGTGAGATAAGTGGGGTTTGCTGAGTCTCTGGCTGACTCGCTTTTCTCTCCAGAGACTGCTATATGACAAATAAGATTAATGCAGTCCCCCTGCACCCGCCCCCAGTCCAGCACACATAGGTGACTTTCTCAGCTGCTGCCAGCATCACACACGCTGAACCACACGAAGGAGGGGATGCTGTCCAGTTGGACCTCGATGGACAGAAGCCAAAAACACAGGTCAAAAGCGTTTATGTCAATTGACAATATTCATTGCAATCAGAACTGAACAGAAAATCATGAATTCTTAGTTGGTAAACCGAACTCCACTGACATGCCTTTTCCAGATTCTGCCTGTCATCTTAAAACTTAATTCCATATCTAAGCTTTTTTCAAACATTCCAAATTTGCTTTAAATAAAAATGTATAAAGGTTGTATATTTACTGGTATTTTGAACAAGCATTCATTTACTAGTTCTCAAAAAAGTATATTTACATTTTTATTAATTACAGTTATACTAAATATACTATACTATACTATACTATACTATACTGTATACTAAATACTATATATACATATTTAGTATTTAGTACATAGTATAGTATAAAGTTACAATATAACATAATATTGTTCAAAGATTGTTTTCATGAAGCACTTTGTCAGTAAGAGATTTAACATTAACATATTGGAAATATTATTCAAGTTCTCTCAATCGGGAGTTTAACTGGTGTTGTTCTCTTCTTCATCCAACAGGTTTGGAGGTCTTGGACTGTAAGCTCCCAGTGTTAGGACTGTCCTCACCTTGGATAAGTATCACTTAACTTACAAATGTGAGACCATCAGAGTTGTTATGTCTTCATACCAACCTCTTATTTGAAATTTTCCACTGGGCATTTTTTTCTTTTTGTCTAGAAATTTCAAGTGCTTCCACACGTGATTTCAGACAGCTCAGCTCTTTTAGCTTCAATAGCTGTGTGAAAAGTAGCCCTGAATCAAGGTGAGGTTAACATTGTTTAATATAGTGCATGGAAGTTTTATTTTCTTCTACCTTTTTTAAATCTATGAAATGTAATTGGACTAGCGTAGTATGCAAACATTTGCATAAGAGTGTAACATTAAAGTTTGTATTTTTCCTCTCTGTAAAGTTACCATTTCTGAGATTAGTTTTGTTGCACATTTGTTCAGGTGAACAGGTGAACAGATGTCCCAATGATATAATCTGCATTATCAGAACAAACTTGCTCTGAATTTGAAAACCAGAGAAAAACAGGGTTAACTGAATGATCCTGTCTTTGTGAAGTGCTTTTTTCCAGTGCACTCTCAGGTGTTATGTAAAACAATTTTATGAGGTTCTTTTAAGAACCGTAAATAACAGTTTCTCCATCACAGAGAAGAACTAGTGAACCAGGCAAAGAACCATTTATGCCTGTAAAGGCTTTTTGAGTTGTCATGAGTCCATATGGAACCACTGCCTTTATTATGGAACCCTTGAAGAACCCCACCTTTTTGATGGTGAACATGTTTTATTGTTTAAACTGAAAGGGCGTAACCTTTTCTTGTTAGTAACTGAGGTGAGAACTGGATTAAGTTTACAATTAGGCTTGGAAAATCCTCATTATGTAGAACTTTGCTGTTATAAGAGAACCAAAGTATATTTCTCAAACAGGAACTGCATACAATATGGGACAAAAAGCTTCTAAACATGATAATGTAAGGAGATTTTATTTATCATGAAATTATCACACAATGTAAAGAACTGCTGGTGTTTCAGTAAAGAATTTAAGTTCTGAGTGATGGTAATGCCATAGTTGTATTTATCTAAAATCCATTCACCTGTGCATGTGTGTGTGTGTGTGTGTATGTGTGTGTGTGTATGTGTGTGTGTGTATATGTGTATGTGTATATATATGTGTGTGTGTGTGTGTATGTGTGTGTGTGTGTGTGTGTGTGTGTGTGTATGTGTATATGTGTATATGTGTATATGTGTATATGTGTATGTGTGTGTGTGTGTGTGTGTGTGTGTGTGTGTGTGTGTGTGTGTGTGTGTAATAATGTCATCAGTGAGCCGGCATGAATGTGGCTCTCCCCTGGCTCTGCACCTCTCCCAGTGTAAAAGGATGTAACCCCTGATCAATCCTGACACATCATTGCTGGAGTGTGTGTGAGAGGAAATGATATCGCAGCGCTCTCATTTATATCTCCCTCTAAAACAGAATTTCCGAGGTGTTCAATATGTTACTCTCTCACTGCGAGGGATGTCAAGTGTCTATAGAAATGCAATTTCACTGATTCAAGGCAATTACCTTGGAGGAGGTACAGATGATCTTTCCTCATCAGTATGAAGACAGTACAAAGGAGCAGATGGCAGCAGACCCATGTCAGGGGAAGAGCTTGAGGCAAAGTTCCTCTTACAGTTTCCCTCACATGCTGCAGTGAAGACTTAGATCATTCAAGCCCCAGAAACAGAAACAGAGCAGGGGGAATCCTAATTACTCCACATTGCTAGCATCACTCTCAATTTGCTTAGGAAAAGTGAAGGAGAAAAAATGAGCTCCTGCAATGAGTTATCTGCATTGTTTTCAGTGTGGGACTCTGGAGGAGTCTGAGCGTTTTGGCCTCGGGTTTATTAATGTATGCTGTGTCGCATTTCTTTTGAAGTCGTCAAAAAAAGAGAGGAAAGAATGAGCATGTTTTTTTTTTTCCTTCTAGCCCAGCTCTTCTGTGTGTTTGTGTATGTGTGTGCTGAGGTGCCTGGTAAGAACTGGACTCAGCAGTATTTAGTGTTATTGCGACAGCAGGCCGAGGGACAATACCCAGCAGTCCCCTTCATCAGGATACTCAGCCTTCTGTTGCTGCTGCTGGTGCTGGTGGTGAGTGTGTGTGTGGGGTGGTGTATGCATGGATAACTGTGTACATTCACTGATAGTTTTCCTGTCTAACTCATTTAAGATGACCTGATTGAAGAAACCAGATGTGGCAACTCTTAACATCTGACTATCTGAATAGAAATGAAATCCTTTGTCCACCTCAGGACAGCACCGCTCTGGATCTTCACATGATTGTATTGCTGTTTCCCAGGTTTTTCCAGACGAGAAATACTGCCTGTGTTCCCAGCACATCCAAAACATGCTTGGAGTAACAGGTAAGCAAGCAGTTGCACAGCATGTTTGAGTGAAGTCAAAGCTCTACAAGGTCATCTGTGTAATCTGCAGTTTCATTATGTTCTCTCCCCTAATATCTAGTACATAATGAGTAAATGGAAATCACATGTAATGTTTAGTACCTACTTTGCAGGTTACTTAATTAATGCATATACATTATATAACAGTCACTTACGTAAAAGTTAACACAATGAACTGTGCAAAAGTTTTGGCATCCTTTTGATCCACTATTGCTATTTTTGTAAGCTCTCAAAGCTTATAAATTTGGACTCTTCAGTCCTCTTAGGGTGTTTCGCTTTTATTAACAGTCGCAGACTCTGCTGATTCTTAGAAAGCAAGAGGAGATATTGAAAGATGTCCAAACACTTGTGCTTATAATTTTGACTGTCCAAAATGTCATCAAGAAATGAAAGTTTAGGAGAACTGTTGAAGTGAATTCAGGATCTGAAAGATCCTATCAAAAATTCCTAGGAACTAAGGTCCTCCAGTCAAAAGAAGAAAAAGGATGGATATTATAGTAAGGCAATGATCCAAACCATCATGTTAAATTTCAGTGAATAAATACTACTTATGCATTAAAATGTGCAGAAAAATGTCATATTCAAGTTTGTTCTATGCAGCTGTGGTGTTATTTTTTTATTTGACCTGGGGTGCCCAAACTTTCACATAGCAATGTCTTTTAGTGTCCAATATAATGAAATGCACCTGAGTTACATATGACAACATATGCAGTATCATATGCATCAGAAGTTGTAAAGTTTATCCAAACAGTACAAAAGTCTATACAAATAATCCTTAGAGTACTCTCGAGTACTTTGTAGCAGCAATACAGAGTTGAAACTATTCACAGTGCTGGAGTGAAATGTAATGTAAATATATAAATACTACATACAGACCTGGCCAAAAGCCAGTAAAAGACAGTATGATGGCTGAGTAGATTTAGTGAGTGTAAAAAACCCAGAGTGTGTGTGCAAGCGTGAGTGTGTTTGTCTTCACAATTAGATAAGTGTTGCAGATGTGACCAGTTTAACAGCGTGAGTGTAGAAACTGTTGTTTTGTTTGTTAGTTCAGGTTCTGACGCTCAGGTAACATTTGCCTGATGGTAGAAAGTGAAAGTTTTGTGACTGAGGTGTGAGGAGTCTGAAATTTTTTTTCTCAGTCTGGTATTTCTCACATTGCCATCTAAAAGGACCAGTTATGAGTTTTGTTGACTTTCTGGAACAAGAACAAGAAATAGAACAACAATGTGCAGTTTTTATTTGTGTACTGTATTTAATATATTGAAAAAAATCAATAAAAAATCAATGGGAGCAGCTGGTAGCCTGGTTAGGGATCTGCTCTTGCATTCAGAGGGTCATGAGTTCGAATTCTAGGACTGCCAGTGGCACCACTGAGGTACCCTTGAGCAAGGTTCCATGCCCACGCTTCGTTCCTGGCTGCCCGCTGCTTCATTTGGTGAAAGGGTTAAATGCAGAGAACAATTTCATACTGTTCACTCTGTGTGCTGTGCTGTGGTGTGTTCACGTGTGACAAATGGACACTTTACATTACATTTACATTACATTACAATAAAACAGAAAATGTGGCATTCGCCAAAACTTTTTAGTATGTTAAATTCGTCAGATAAATAGTAACTATGCAACAAGACATGTAATCAGTCATGAAAATATGTAATTAGATGAGGGATGGCCAAAGTTTTGCTGTATGCATCAGATATTACTTTTAAGTACTACATATTTACATATTTGAAGATGCACAGTGAAGAGACTCCTCACTTTTCTTGACATTCTCGTCTGGGCCTATGCTATTCTTTACACTCAACCACCACAATAATAGTGTCAGGCAAAAGATGAAATGCTGACAACTATGGAGACACACAATGATTACAGAGATGCATCTCCCAATGCTAGTTCAATCATGTCTACTCCTTAAATAGAGTAAAGAGACTTTCATTGCACGCATGAAATTACGGGTTAAGCAGATGTGAAAGTAGCTGTCCAAGAAAGTGCCCCGTCCAAAACCTTCTCAAGTACTGAGGTCCCTTTAGAACTGCAGTGGAACTTCTTAGTACATCCAGCATATATCAGCATAAAAACTGTCTGAAGTTTATTAGACATTCCTTCTCTCTTTTTGAGATCCTTTTGGGCTAAAATAAAGCTTAAAAGTAAGAAGTAAGAAGAATGTTAAAGCTTAAAAGTAAGAGGCATGAATAACAGCAAAGCAGGCCAGGCACTGAACCAAGAAAACAGAATAAAATTAAACACAAGAAAGGAATTAGGAATTAAATTTAAATGACTAAAATATACAAAATATACAAATATACTTTTACTTAAGAATATAAAGCTGAGTTAATGTTACTACCCAGCTATCATTGCAGATTGACTCTATTGAGTCTCTGAGTCTGTAAGATCAGTGAAGGTGTCTTCTTTTATATTTGTTAAGGGTAAACTCAGTATATATATAACACACACATTTAAATATTCTGAGTTCATCCAGCTCTAATGTAATTCAGAGCAAATGAAACTGCTAAGAGAACTTTATGTTGACACTTCAGGTAATGTTGGTAATAGAATTAAAAGAGATACTTAAAACGGTCCATCTTTTGGTTTGTTTTTTAACTGGGAACACAGAGCTGCAGTGCTGAATGTGTTCCCTGCACGTTTCCTTGCACAGTGAGTTGAGCTATCCAGGGCTGAGCGCTTCTTTCTTTCTCCCTGTGTTGGTGGTCCTTGGCCTGGTCCTCCGCTCCCCTGGCCGTCCCCAGCAGGCTCCATCTGCTTGCTGAGGGGGAAACGGCAGCTGCTCAGCCTGCCTGCTTTTCTCCTCCTCCTCCTTCTCTCCTGCACCAGCTGTGAACCAGCCTCCCTCCCAAATGGACACACACACACACACACACACACCGCCTTCAGTGCTCCGCAAAACTCTTCTAACCTGCAATAGAACTGACTAACTTATCATTTGCTTAAAATTGTAACCAAGCCTGTCTTAAAATATAAGGTTCCTAAATGGTGCAGAACCTGTACCACACCTGACGGTAGGAGGAAATAAATCACTAAGTAGCAGATTTTATACTTTTGTGTTTATACACAGAGATTTTGTGTCCTGACAAACTTGGTGTGTGGAGATAAACGACAGCATGTTGGGCAGATATCATTACTTTCTTTGTTTTTTGTTTTTTTTTGACAAAAAAGAGCAGTTATAATAAAAGATTAATAGGAAAGTGGGCCGAGTGGTGCTGAGAGAAGATCCTGCATCTCTGCAAACATGAGAGAGTAACTCGTTTATCTTTCTTTGTGGCAGTAATCAATACTGTAGCGACAGTTGGACTTGTTACATCGTGGAATCCAGATTTTTGTCTTGCCCTTTTTTTCTATCTAAAACAATAAATTCCAGCCTTATCTTACAGAAACATGGTGCTTCACCCTGCACGGAAAAAATGAGGCGAGGAGAAGAGTAACAGCATCAATAAATCATTTTCACCCAACGTTGTTCCCGGAGAGATTTCTGATGGATTAAATTAAAATGAAGCCCCCCTCTCCTCCCATCTCCATCTCCATCTCTCACCTGATCGCTGCAGCTCATCTTCAACCCTCAGTCCATTTCAGCCTTCAGCTCGGTGAGCACTTCTGGAGGAGAACTTCACCCTCCACACTTTTACGGGGGCTTCGCTTTTTTACCCTACGGTTTTTTACCCAATGTCGGAGAGGTCTGTCACTTTGAGCAGATATTTTTGTTTCCCACCCAAATTCGGGCAAATCCCACCCCCTTGATCTGATTGGCTGGAACTGCACCGTCTGTCTGCACTTTCATAGACAGAACCTAAATAAACAACAGAAATAAACAGTTTTCTGTTAACGATATATATATCGCAGACTTGGAGGACATATATATATATGTGTGTGTGTGTTTTATGTACAAGCCCATTATCTCCGTCTCTCTCTCTCTCTCTCTCTCTCTCTCTCTTTCTATATATACAGTGTATATATATATATATATATTTATATATATTTATATATATATATAGAAAGAGAGAGAGAGAGAGAGAGAGAGAGAGAGACTGTATAAACAGTGGGTTTATAACTTTCTATTGACAAAAAGGTACTGGATTTTTATTTTTTTCACTGGATTTTTTTTTACAGTGGACTAGCCAACCGCAACTCAGTGGGCGGGGTTAGGTCTGAATACAGGTGGGCTGTAGGAGCCTGGCGCGCGCTGCTGCGCGAGAGCTGTCCAGTGCTGAAGTTTCATTCCGCCCGCGCGGAGCACGAGCAGACAGCAGCGCACGAGTCGCGCGCGCAGGACGGCCGGAGTGTCTCCTCTGCCCGGTGTGGATCTCTGTCAGGATCTGTGTGAGGATCTGGGTCCGGATCTCTGCCAGGTCCCCGTCCGGCTCCTCTGCTCCGCGGTGGATGAAGAGAGGACGCGGTGCTGGACGCTCTAAACATGCCAAGGTCTTTCCTGGTGAAGAAGGTGAAGCTCGATGATTTCTCCTCCGCAGACTTGGAGAGCGCGTACAGCAGGTCCAGGAGCGATCTCAACCTACGGATCCACCACAAAGGTACACGAGCATCTCCTCATATCTCCTCATTTCTAACTCTTTTTTCTTACCATTCCTGCACTCCTCTCCTCATGCCCAGCTCAATGAGAGATACAGCATGTATGTATATTTCCTAGCATCCAAAGTTCTCTCTCTCTCTCTCTCTCTCTTCTCTCTCCCTCTCTCTCTCCATCATTAAACCGCACGTGCACCTGTTTTCAAGGCTAAAACAGTGGTGCAGGTGCTTCACTTCTCAACCACCTACAAGTTGCACTTCACAAATGAGTGCAAGCCAAGCTCTGAGACTCTTCTGTATCATCAGACAATCTGGAAAAAGGCTTTAAATCTGCATGTTACTTCTTATCCATGGTTTTTATTGTAGTTAAAAAAACGTGTACAGCCTACTGCACATCCCTTCTTTCACTGTTAACAGGTTGTACATTTGACTGTTTGACTTTACATGAACTCTAAGGTCACTACTTCTTCAGTTCTTCAGCTGTTCTTTTGAGTCACATGCAAATATGCAGCATTAAAATCCTGCTAAATTCACTCACAGTCCTCATTTATGTCCAGCTGCATTTGAATGACTGTCAGAGTTAATTCAACACTCTAGGTGCTGATAAAGAACTCATAAGTGCAGAAGCTTTGTAGTGTGCATGTTCTTACCTATGTTCTCCAAGTGCTGTCCAAAATGAACCACTGTCTGCTGGCTTTAAAGCCATTACTTCAGAATTGCAATGACCTGCAGACACAATGTACAGTTGTTACAGGCTCCCAATGTCACTGGAGCTCCAGATGTCCTGCAGTGTGCTTGTTCTTGCCAACAAGTCCACTATCTTTTATGCAGTGGACCACTGGCCAGTAGACTAGAGAAGAAAAAATAACATATTGGCTTATGCTAATAGTATATGGAGAGCAAAGTCCCCTAGTGTTAAGCTTGCTTGGCTCTAGTGGGAAATACATGAACCATGTGGATTTTAATTCAGCACCTTAGGTGTTCATTTAACTTTGTATGTACACTATAGAGAGTCCCCTCACTCAACACTGAAGACATTAATACAGCACCACAGAAGTTAATGCAGCAGTTGTCAATCTAAAACTGTAGCTGCAGGTGTTAATTAACCACTGTAAACTATAAGTTAATTTGACACTGTAATGTTTACCCTCACACTGTTCACACTAATTCAACACTATAGGTGATAATCAATCGCTGTAGGTGTTCACCTATCACTGTTATTGGTAATCCAACACTGTGCACGTTAATTCGATGTTATAGATGGTCATCCAACACTTTATATATTAATGCAATACTTTAAGATTCAACATTGCAGATGTTAATTCAGTATTTGGTTGATCATTCGATGTTTGATGTTCAATAAACATGCAGTTTAGAACAGTATGTTCATTTAACAAGATACTACAAGATAGTAAATATACTGTTGATAATAATTCAGCACTGCAGGTATTAATTTGACTCTGTAAGTGTTATTTCTACAGAGCTGCAGTTGTAATTCAATCCTGTAGAGATACATTCAGTATTTGTCCATTCAGCTCTTCAGTTTAATCCAACACTGTAGATGTCAATTCAGTACTGTGTGTTAATTAACCACCTCAGATGTTAGCTCAGCGTCTGTAGATGTTTAGTCAGTGCAGTAGATGTTCAATCAGGAGTGTAGATGCTACTTCCTTATATCATATATAATTAATATATATATATATATATATATATATAAATATACGCACTGCATATGTATATTTAGCACTATATGTTAATTCAGTGCTTCAGATATTAAATCAGCACTGCAGGTGTTAATTCACTACTATACGTTAATTCAGCACTTCAGATGTTTACTCATCACTGCAGATGTCCAGTCAGCACTGTAGATGATAAATCAGCACTGCTGGTGTTAAATCAGCACTACAGACATTACTTCAACCCAGCAGAGGTTAAATCAGTGCTGTAGACGTAAAATCAGCACTATTGGTGTTAAATCAGAGCTGCAGGTGTGAAATCAGTGCTGTATATATAAAATCAGTACTGTAGATGTTAAATAAGTGTTGTATATGTTAAATTAGTGTTGTAGATGTTATATCAACACTATTGGTATTAAACCAGCACTGCAGATATTAAACCAGTGTTGTAGAAGTTAATTCAGCACTGTAGATGTTAATTCAGTACCGCAGATATTAAATTCAGTGTTGCAGAAGTTAAATCAGCACTGTTGATGTTAATTCAGCACTGCAGATGCTAGTCTTTCCTCTATGTATTCATCCATCACTGCAGTTTTGATGTGTAGAGTCTCTAAAAGTCAGTGCTCCTCAAATTGTCCTGCATGTTTTTCTCCACGTGATTTTACCCACTCACGCAGCAGCGGGAGTCCAGGGGGCTGCGTCCATTAACCTCCATTTTTTCTGTGTCGACATCCCCCCCCCACGCGACACTGAATAATTAACTAGGGGGTCCTCTTCTCCTTTATTCCAGGCTACATCAGCGATTACATCACACCGACGGCCTACGATGGGGACAGTGACGGCGGGGTCAAGGTGCCCTCTCCCGGGCCGCTGTACGACGGCCTGCGGAGCGACTACGGCGCGCGGGACTCGGACAGCCAGCCGGACAGCCCGCAGTCGGCGCTCGCGGGCGGCTACATCAACGGGGACGCGGCGGTGAGCGAGGGCTACGCGGCGGACG
>JBBPCZ010000007.1:10066095-10079863 GCA_037974445.1 Brycinus macrolepidotus
CGCGCGCCCCGCAGCGGCACGCGTGCAGCGAGTGCGGCAAGACGTACGCCACGTCGTCCAACCTGAGCCGCCACAAGCAGACGCACCGCAGCCTGGACAGCCAGCTGGCCAAGAAGTGCCCCACGTGCGGCAAGACGTACGTGTCCATGCCGGCCATGGCCATGCACCTGCTGACGCACGACCTCAAGCACAAGTGCGACGTGTGCGGCAAGGCGTTCAGCCGGCCCTGGCTGCTGCAGGGCCACATGCGCTCGCACACGGGAGAGAAGCCGTTCGCGTGCGCGCACTGCGGCAAGGCCTTCGCCGACCGCTCCAACCTGCGCGCGCACATGCAGACGCACTCGGCCTTCAAGCACTTCAGGTGCAAGAGGTGCAGCAAGACGTTCGCGCTCAAGTCCTATCTGAACAAGCACTACGAGTCCGCGTGCTTCAAAGGAGCCTTCTCGGCGCTCGAGGCCTGAGACGACCCAAGCGCGAGCCCTGGTTTTTTGGGAGCTCCACGTGACACTTTTTGTTTGTTTGTTTTGGTGGGAACGCTTCCTCGAGCTGGAGAAAAAGGGAAACCAACAGTAGCACAAAGTTTTGTGGGAGAGTCTGAGGGGAACAGGGACTCTCAGCATGCGCCTCACAGCCCCCCCCATTCCCGTGTCCTCAAACGACGTCCTGGCGATGCCCTCCCCCTCCCCCAAACTCCCCCTCCCAACTCCGCCCCCCCACGCCGACGCGCGCGCTCTGGATTTGGAAAAGAGCTTTGACTGACATATAGTGCTGATCAATAACTTCCAGTTCTTCTTTATTTATGTTTTTTCATATCACTGGATATTATCATACTGCTGCAGGTGACCCCCCACAGACACACAAATATTCACAGTTGAGGCTATTTATTTATTTATTTATTTATTTATTTATTTATTCCTTTTTCGTTGCTCCTACTTATACTTTGATTACACTTACATTTTTCCCATACATTTTACTTTCTTTTCATGGAAGGCACATGTTTGTACATTTTACTGTAAATTATTTGCACTTCTTTTCTTCTTTTTTAAAATTTTAAACCAATCTTATTAACATGCCAAAGCATTTGAGTCCATGAAAACGATTTTTTTCCACTTCTTTGTTTTTATATGCCTATGTAATGCATGCAAAAAACAAAAAAACAAAAACAAAAACAAAAAAGAATCTATGCCAATAGCATAAAGCTTATCATTTTGCCAAAACTTAGATAGTATCAACGGGCAATATTTCTTGGGATTCTCGTGAGGATATATACAGCAATAATCACGTAATGCATGGTATTTTTTTGAAAATAATGAGCTATTATCTATAGCAGCTTTTTCTAAAATCAGGTATGTTTTGATCTCCTAATAATCAAATGGAAAAAAATACCACATCAGGGAAAATGCCAGTGTAGAGTTAGCCAGTCGCCAAGACTTAAAAATAAAAGTATAAACCACTTTTTCCTTCGCTCTGTTGTTATGCACTGCCTGCCTCTAATTTAAATGTAGTTTTAGGACGTAGGCTTGAAGTGCTGTAACTCTGCTCTAAGCAGTTCTGAATCATTCTCTGTATCTCTGGAACACCAGGCCTGGATAAATAAGGGCTCTTGTGTAGTTCACCCAAGGGGATGAGGAAGATTGGCGGTAGCAAGGAAGACAAAACGTCTGCACAGCTGGGCTGTGAACCACTTGCACTGCACTTCAGGCTCGAATTAATGCAAGATTCCTCCATTTCTCCAGCCTAGATGTCCCTCAGATTTCTGCTGAAAGCACTTCATTTTAGAGACTCTTAAAAAGTAGCACAAAACCCTAGAATTCAGGTAGAGATTACTGTATTAGATTGACCTTAGTTTTTGTATCATAAATGAGGAATATCTGAGAAGCTCAGTTTAAAGAGGTGATGTAGCCTAAATGTAAATACTCATTTGAAGAGAACAACCTTTTTACAACTGTAGATGAGTCCACTGACTCCGGATCAGGAGATTTCTGAATCAAATATAAAATGTCCTGCGGTTTTTGAGCCAGTCTTCAACTGATGTAAAAGCACAAGGCACCAGGCATTTTGTGGCACTTCATAATAAAGATGAAGTAAACAAACCCAGTCTGTTCCTTGTTTGTTCCTGATTATTGCAATTCCTCTGTGAAATTAGTCTATTAAATAGGCCAATTAATCTCGGTGAATGAAAATCGATGCACACACTCTGACAGAGCAAACAGCAGAATGATGTCCTGCAGCAAAAGCCTGAAACTGTACAGCTCTTTCGCAATAGCAGAGAAGTTACTTTTAGCTGTACACCAGAAAGATCAAGCTACCATTACTCAGTTCAATTGATGTGAAGTGACTTAAATGCCCTAGTGCTTTGAAAAGTGTCCTGTAGTACTGTGCAAAAGTCTTAGGGACCTCTATCCCAGTGTGTGATAAAGTGTCTTTTTGTTAGCAAAGTTAACATTAGAATAAATACGAGCAAACAATACAGCAGTAAAAGTATCAAGATCTGTATTTAATGAAGAACTGACTGAGTCAAACCAGGTTTCTGATGGAAACCACAAGTAATACTGGGCTTCTACAAGGAACATATTGATTTCCTAAAAATAAAAACACTATTATAATGGTATTTCTATTTATTCTTTTTTGTTTGAATAAGTATATTTATTAATATTACTGTGACAAAAGACTCATGGCTCATCTAAACAGTTTTTAAAAAATATTATTTTTGCAGGTGCCTAAGACTTTTGCACAGTTCTGTACATTATGTGGTATGTGCTATATCATGCAGTAGTTGTTGCTGATGAAGTGTCAGTATATAGCAGGTTTCCATTTAGACCCAAATATGTTCTGAGAGTTATGCAAATGCTGTTAGATGTGTTACCGTCATACTACTAATTCAAATCATTTGCCAAGAGGCTTGATAGTCATCAGAATGTTTGGCAGGAATGCACAAGAAATGCAAACTGTAGTGGACTATATTGGGTACAAAACTCCGGACTTTGACTCCAAGATCCACTGCCGAAAGAATCAAGAGTTTAAAGACTCTCCGCAGCTTTGAGTGATCAGCTTTGCTGCTGCTACCTCAAACTGAATTTCTCTATCTCCCACTCAGCTCTTTTAAAACAGAATAAAAGACCTAGACCCTCTCTTAGGTTAATCTAGCTTGTGCAAACGAGGCCACCGGTGTCATCAATTTGTGGAGAATCATTATCTGAGTGTTCGGAGAGTGTGTACTCGAGCCTCCAGAGCGGCGGGTAATTGCGCTGGCAGGGTGGAATCAGCAGGAGCCATTATTTAACAGCAGACAGCTGTGAGAGGGGGCTGCACGCGTTGATCTGTTTGCTTTTACATCCCTGTCTCTCCACTTTAGGATCATGGGGTCCTGACGGCAGCTCCAGGGCCCAGCTCAAACCTGACTCAGACTCAGAGACTGGCAGAGCAGGCACATTCTGAAAAACATATCTTCACAGGTGATAAGAGCACCAGGGACAAAACTTTTAGTGCTAGAAAAAGCCTGGTCTTGAATTGAAGAAAAGTGAGAGGAGATTTTAACAAGGGTCTGAGGAACTAACTTTAGATCAGAGAAACTAGCTTCAGATCTGAGGAACTAACTTTAGATCTGAGGGACTAGCTTCAGATCTGAGTAACTAGCTTCAGATCTAAAGAACCAACTTTGGATCTGAAGAACTAGCTTCAAATCAAAGAAACTACTTTAGACCTGGGAAACTAGCTTCAGATGTAATGAACTCTAATCTCTTGTAGCGGCTCATGTGAATTATACCCCAAGTGGTGAGGATTTAACACTATTTATTTTTTTGTTTGTTTTGTTTTGTTTTTACTGTGGCTTCTAAGTAGTGTTTAAGATCTCTGTAAGAGTGTTTTGTCTGATTCTAAAAAAAATAGAAAGCCCCTGAATTATTTTACTTGGAGAATGTAGATTCACATATATATTAAATTATATAGAGACACATACATATAGTGAATCTCTTAGTGGATAATATCTATTCTAAAGTTTTCAGTCCAGGCCTTACTGAATACAGACTATTTTTATACCACTTGGTGTGAACCAAACTCAATATTTAAACTGTGTCAGAATCTATTGAATAAATGTCTAAATGTGCTATGAAAGGTTAATAGTGTTACATCATACTATTTCTTCGTTTCGCATAGGGGATAATAAACATGAGCTGTCCTTTTAATGCCTCTATAATAGTCATTGTTTACCTCACAGACAGAGTGTGGATATGTATATCTCACTGTGTAGGTGGAGTTTCCACAGAGCGCTTGTGTGCAGGCTAAGTTCACTTCACCATGCTTCAGTATAGCTAGCAGCCACAGGGCCTGAGCAAGTGAAGGGTTTTTTATAGCGGGTGAGCAGTCGCTTCAGAGAGTGTTACCGCTTATCGGAGCAGACATCCTGAAAAGCGCTGCCTTTGGACATAGACTATTCATCGCCTGACTAAGAGGGAATACATGTAGCGTTGCAGCCTCATGGCTGAGTAAGAGTCTAACACTACTGCACACCTTAGGCTAGGCCTGGTGGCTTTAGAAGACCAAAGCATGTGACCCGTGTGTTCTTGCCATTGGTGGTCAGTGAAATAGGTTGTGCTCTTCCAGTGGATGAAGATTATGATGAAGATGAGGTACACTCTTTGAAATAAAGGTGTCCAAAGAGTTCTATGGAGCAATGTCACAGAAAGGGCACCTTTGATTCCCAAGGAACCTTTTAACTGTAAGTTTTAGATTGAACCTTTTTAATGTAAAATCTTTAAAAAATATTTTTGTAAATTGGATATATGAGTAAATCATTTAAAAGTATACATAATGTAAAAAAAAAAAACCTTTATAGTACCTTTATGTTCATGAGTGTATTGTCTCAGGGTGTATGTTGTGTGGAAAAGTCTGGGGAACAATACCAGTTCTCGTTACATGTAATTCAAATCAGAGACATCTCTGACAAACAGCGAATGATTCCAAATAATTTATGGTAAGTTCACTAATGACATGTATCTGTGAAGTGTGTGTATTACTAGAAAAATGTGAAGAAGCAGGGAAACTGCCTTTAGCATGTGTTGCTCTGTAACTCTAAGAGTATTCCCAGGCAGAGAACAGTGCTTTCAGGAAGAGAGACAGAGGGAGGGAAAGAGAGGGGGGGAGTGACCCAGTTTGGATGACATGAAGCTGAGAAAGCACACTAGAGCCCATACAGCCAGTACATTTTTAATAGCACTACTTGCATATCTGCACTGAGCAGGCCTGTGTCTCTTTAAAAGTGTCTCTTACTGGGTCCGCTACTCTTTTTTCGTCTATCGGATCATCTGTAGTAATGACTATAGCAAGTATTTTTGTCTACATATAGCTTCCCCATAATAAAGCAGATCAGAGTGTGTCCATTTCGAATGACGATGACTTATTTAAACATGTGTGAGACCGTCGTGTGCACTACAGTTTGTCAGCAGAGGACCTGTAAACGTGGTGGGCTGTGCATGGTGCTTTTGTTTCGACCTCCCGCTTAACATGCGTAAGGAATTAACACATCATGAATATTCAGTGGGGGAAGAGGGAGGAGAATAGGCCCCATAATAGTCTTTGATGTGAGTGAGTCAGTGTTGTGGAGGGTCTGTTGTGCTTGAAAGTCAGATGAATGAAGGTTTAGAAGGACTACTTGCTCACTTGAATGAGAACTCCGAGTAGAACCATGTAGGGATTCCAGTAAGGAGTACTGAGCAAGACGTTGTCTTACAGGTCCTTTTAAGAAAAATGAAGGAATGGATCTCAATGTCTTTATGCAGAAAGGAGAACTGTCATCTTTTCATCATTACTAAGAAAATCTCAAGTCCCAAGTGGAACCAATTTTGGTATCTTCAGTTAATGGTGTTATGAAGGACATTGTCTTGGAGCAGTCTTTTGCAAACAAGTCCTTGGGGCCAACCAGATGGTCCACATTTTTGCTTTCTCTCATTAAGCCATTAGAAACTAAATATATGGTTCAAATGTACTGGGATCTGGACAAGAGCAAATGTAGTTCATCACATGGACCCAAGGGCTAACTTGAAGAGAACTCCCTTAGAAAGGGACTCTAAAGAACAATGAATGGTTCTCAAAAACATGCAGAAGTGGGAACTGCCATCTATCCATAACTACAAGCAAACCAATTAATATTTGCACTGACAAAATATGGTCCAAGCACAGAGGTTGACCCATATTCTTTGGTCTTGGGCCATGGATTTAAGTCTTAAATCACATATACATTTTAAAACCCTTGCCTAAGTTTTTTCATTGGCTTATGTAGTATTTTGTAGTGCATCATTATTTCACTCTGTCTCACTGGTTTCACAGAAGTCACAATATACTCTTTTCATGTTTTCATTCCTGCAGTACAACCACACAACCACTGGGAATCCCTTTGGTGTCAATCAATCCTGACTGTTAGCCTAGCCACTGCTCTCCAGCTAGCAGTAGTGTTACTCTTACCTACCATAATTGTAAAGATAACAGCAATTCTACCTTAATTAGGCACAAATATGACACCAAGTTTTGTCTTTCAGCCAGGGAAGCCAAAAGTAGAGGTAAGCCATGTAGCTTATGTAGCTTTTAGATTGCTGACCTCCCTTTCTGATGAGTCATTTCTGTTGTTTGAATTATTCATTCTCTCCTTGTTAATGATGATGATTTGAAGACAGTTTCTACAGCTACATCTTCCCACCTTTGTGATACATCATCAGGATGGGATTTCCCTGGTCCTTAAACCCAAAAACCTCACTCTAGAGACAGCTGTGGCACTGCTGTAGGCATATTTACAACACATTTAAAGATGGCTAAATGTTTCATTTTGGCTGGATTGTCCCTTTATCGTCGCAATGGTGGCATTGCTCTTCAGACTCCAGTGAACTTAAAGCAAATTTGTCGTGTCTAAACGCTTACATCTAAATGCCCAGAACCCTATCAAGTCTGCATATAACAAGCAAATCCCCTAGGCTCATGATGCAACTGCAACAGCAGTCTGAACCCTCAGGGCAGTTTTCATCTGTGGTTTCTCAGCAGAAGAGGACAAACTTTCATCTGCAATAACCTTCTGTACAACTGACTTCAGATCAACAGAAAAGATAGGTTCAACCAACACCTGCCTACAGGAACCAGACTAAATCACCAGTTAGTCTGAGGAAACATACAGGATCAGTGTTTGAACTGCTACCCTGCACACTCCGAGGAAGAGATAAGATTGTATTGTATGTGTGTGTGCGTGTGTGTGTGTAAGTGAATGGAACAGTGAATAGGATTTGGATGCTCCCCTCTTCAGCTTCATGCCTGTAGCTCTTTGCTCTGTCTCGCTCCCTCACGTTTTCTCTCTCTTTCACTCTTTCTCTGTCTCTCCCTCTCTCTCTCCCTTTTATCAGCAGCAGTAGGATTTGGACCTGAGCCTCTAAACCAAGCACCCTCACTAATGTCCTACTGGAGAGCACTGCTCTGGTATCATTATACTATTTAGCTGCTGATTTACTGTCAGGTCCCACAACAAATGGTTGTTTGTGATCTCAACAAGGCAGTTGGTCCAGGTTCAGCTGCCGTGGCTGTTGCCGATCAATACTGGCTATTGGAAGTGGACTGCTCCAAGTGCTGGTGCACAATTTTCTTTTCTTTGTACTGGCTGTGCACAAGAATCTATACAGTATTACATGGTACATGTACTATAATGATTCTACTTATATTACTAACCCTCTGTTTAATTGACTGAGCCTTACTTTATTGCTGAATTTTAAAGCCATCATTTAGAAATACATCATAATGTGATAGCTGCAGTGTATCTTCCTTTACTTTTACCCTTTACATTTGCAATCAGATGCTGTTTGTGCAAATTGTGAAAGCAACCTGATACAAAGTACCTAGAGATGCTGAGAAAATACTTGACCAAGAAGATAAAAGCCCTATCATTGATCTAGATGAATAAATAAGTGTAACACCTTGAGGAGGAATTTACCTCTTATAATCCCAGGTTCATTAAATCACAAGGCTTATTATTATTCAGTTGCTACTTTCTTAAAAATGAAGGTGCAGTGAAGATCTCTTTGAGCGATGCCAAAGAAGAACCATTTTAGTTTGCTAAAGAAACACGTTTTGTAAATATGATGTGAAGAGTCTTTGAAATATACAAATAACACTGACGGTTTTTAAAAACATGGTTCTTTTAAGAATCATGTATTGTAAGGTTTTTCAGAGAACCAAAATGGTTCTTTTTTTTTTAATCACACAAGGAACCCTGACAGCCTTATTTTAAGAGCAGTGCAAACTGACTGAACTTAAGAATTTACTTATTGAAGTGCGTAATAAAGGTTTCAACTCCCTGGTGAGTCTTGACCATTTGAAGGCTTAAGGAACTGCAAACAGTAATACCAGTAATTGGTGAAGAGAAAAAGACACAGGGGTTCAGAAATTCACAGCATGTGAGTGCAGAAAAGTGTTATTGCTATGAGGGTGCTCTAAAGGTGTTACCCAGGTATTGCCTGAAGAAGAGAGTGAGAAGGAAGGAACAGAGTTACTGTGCAGTGCAGAGTGCAGAGTTCAGGAGGAAGTTCGTTCCACCACTGAGGGGCAGATACACTAAAGCAGTGAGAACCAGCCTTACATGCATATTTAGATCTTAGGGAAGGACATTTCGATTGTCCATAACAGCCAAACTGCCCTACAAGTGGGTATTTTTGAACCAAGGTGCAGAGAAAGTGAGGATCTGAGCACTTAGAAGCCTAGAAAATGAGAACCAGAGCTTCGTACCTGATTTTTGCCTCAACAGGAAGCCAGTGAAGAAATGTCAGCAGAGGAACCACACAGGAGAACTTCCTCGCTTCTCTTACTGAGTCACTCACTGACTGACTGAGCAACTGACTGGTGACCATTGTTGAAATGAGCATGTGCAAGAAATGCCTGAAATAAGCATTAAGTGACTCTGTTCACCATTAAATAAAGCACCATCATCTCCTGAACGATCGCACCACAAATTCAGGCTACAATACAAATAATGCAAGAAACATGTTACAATAGCATCAAAACATTCACAACAAAGAGTGTGGTAACACAGTCTTAAATACTCTATGTTCACTCAGGTAGTGTCTGACTTTTAATGAGTTATTAAGCAGTGCTATTTAGCCATCTTCACTCCTCCAGATGAGGATAAAGTGATCAAGTGATACAGGACCACTATGTCCAATAGAATGTAAACTGGACTGGTATTTGTCCCTATTATTAGACTAATCACTTTGTGAAGAGTTCACCAATGTAATATTAGCAGCCTTGAAAGCTATAATGCTAGTGCTATAATCTATACGCTGGCATCAAGACAAGTGATTTTTGCTCGGATTTTTATTCTCTCAGGAGAAAATTGTTAGTTTGCTTGACTTTGATTCTTTACAACTGTAGCAAACAGCAGACATTTGTGTGTGTGTGTGAGCAGAAATCACCATACAGTCTGTTATTATGCTAATAACAGGGCTAGACTCTGCTAATTTAGATTTGGCTCGAGAGCTAACCAGTTTTTTAATTTATTAATCACATAGCAGTAGATCCACAATGTCAGTATTATGAAATTAATTCATGAAAATCCCAGATTCAGAGCTTTTTTATTCTATATTTTCTACCTAAAAGGTTTTTATCATTGGTAGCAGCAGCAGCTGTAGCAGTAGTAGCAGTATGGTCAAAAATGTATATTCATTGACAAAAAGTGACTTAAAATTTTTTTATGCTTTTTATGTGATTTTATATGATACCAGATACTGAGGCCAGGTGAACCAAAATGTTGATTTTTCTACCCTGCACAAAATGCAAGAGCCATTTATACCCTGTACCACTTGTGTGACTCAAATATCATGCAGCCGAAGTTGCAATCCAACAAAACAAAGCTTAGTCATAAACTTAGTCTGGGCCTAGACATGTTAGCCCTGGATGAAAGATGAGGGCTCCTCCTTTCAATTGTCTCTTGATTTGTGAAAGACTGAGGGAGATCTTTATTGTGAATGCGGCATTAAAAAGAATTTAAAAACATGCCAAATGTGACTGAACCAAGAACAACATCTAAAGTCTGATTTTTAAAATATCTGAAATTCACATTAAGATAGATATCATACATTCAAGTAAGCATGTTTCAGCATTACAGATAACCAGCATTTAGAGGCATTTTACACCTTGCAGTAACATGAGATCGGATCATTTTGACATTTTCCTTGAAAACAAAACCACATGAAAACCCAGCCTTGACATTTGTTTATTAGCATCATCTATATCAACATAGTCTTGTCCTTCAGTTGGAAATAACAGTGCTGATGTAAGATATAACTCTCATGTGTAAGCGATGTACACATCTGATTTAGATCTCTTTTATCAGTGCACTATTGTGTGGTATTATTACTCCACACTCGAACCAATAGTAGAATAACACATACAATTTGTTGAGTGTTAAGTACACACACAATCTCCATTGTACACACCCTTGCACTTCTTTCCTGTGCATTAGGAAGCTTCCGCTTTGAAGACAATGGTACAGTGTTGGAGGGTGACGTGCAATACATCATTCTCAGCACCCTCTGCTCAGTAGCTATAAAGGAACATAAAGTCTGTAGTACGACAAAGGCAGTTTGCGGCTGAGTAGATATATAGTCCAGTTACTTATACGTTAGCCTGTGGGTCTATTCTAATCTCATTCCACAGCCAAAAAGAAACATCTATTGAAGAATCTTCAGATCTTTCACAGTGGCTAAGTCTCTTAAAAAGGCATGGCTCTTTCCATCAGTCTGTCTGTCAGCACATCAAGACTCAGACTCTGTTCCGCCGGCCTTGTACAAAAAAACTGCTAACTCTCTGCTGAGATCTGTTTTTACCAGAGACTTTTGAGACCTTTTTCTCTCTCGCTCTCTCTGTCTCTCTCTCTCTCTCTCTCTCGCTCTCTCGGTCTCACTCTCTCTCTCTCAGGGGCATATCCTCACCCACGATTAGACTACCTGCCATCATTACATAGGCATTAAATATAGCATAATAACCTCCAGAAGAGGAGCAGGGGGAGAGCAGTTATAAATTACACACTCCACTACCAGGCTAGCAGGACGAGGACGAGATGATAGAAGACAAAATGAGTGACACACAGGCACTGATTACTCTTAAAGGAATAGTTACCTAAAAATGCTAATGTGAATAACAATAGATGACAGCTGGACCTGTTAGCATGTTGTGAAATACTAAGTGGTCTGTGTTTGCTTTCTTTCGTTAACACTAGCAGGTTTGTTTTTTTGTTTGTTTGTTTGTTTTGGAAAGGATGTCCTGTTTTCTTTAGTTATGTAGTAAGTGCTGTGATGGTGTAGAGGGCCCATATTACACTGAAAAAGGTAAAGCACCCGATTATTTGGACTATATTTTGAAGGGCCCACGCCATGTCATGTAATGTAACCCATTTTCTTTGCTTTTAGGATGCAGTATTGAAGCAGTGTGTAAATGCTGTTAAGGTTTCAAAATGGTGTCATTTGTTCCCCAGTCCACACAGCCTATTTATTGAAACCTGTTTTTTTAGTCACCGTTTTTGTGATGTCACAAAAGCCATCACATTTACATGTATCCTCCTATTCAGTCTAGAGTAGAAATTATGAGTAGTGTTTCAATCCACACTACTTTTTTAGTGAATCTAGAACAAACAATTAGAATAGAGATCATTCACATGTATTAGTCTTTCACAGCTTTTCCCATTATTGCATCGGTGGAATAAACCAAATGTTGATTTTTTGAAAACGTGGGCATTGATTGTTTGTACTCTCTAAATATGATAAAAAATCTCTTCACACATCTAAAATGTATCACATCAACATATATAACATCAAGTTTTAATGTTTTTTATTTTTAGCAAGAATTGTGCTCATGCAACATTTTATGTGAAACTACTTTTATTAAACTCAAAGCGCCTTTTTCCGGTGTAGTTAAAATCCAGGTGTCCCTATTCATGTAAAACTCTGCTTTTAAAAAAGTTGGGATGCTGTGTAAAATGTAAATGAAAAGAGAATGTCATTATTTGCAAATCATGTAAACCTATATTTAATTTAAAAAAGAACATATCAAATGCTGCAACTGAGAACTGTAGTTGTTCATGAAAAATTAACTAATTTTGAATTTGATGCCAGCAACCTATTTAAAAAATGCTTTAACAGGGTTAACAAAAGACTGGAATAACTCTGTAATGCTAAATAAAACACCTGGTGGAACATCTCACAATTAATTAGGTTAATTGGCAACAGGTTATGATTGGATATAAAAAGAACATCCCAGTGAGGCAGAGTCTCTTACAAGTCAAGATTGGAAGGTTCGCCACTCTGTGAAAGACTGCACAGGAAAACAGTGCAACAATTTAAGTATAATGCTCCTCACAGCAAACTTGCTAAGAATTTTGGGATTTTAACATCTATGGCACATAAAATAATTATAATATTCAGAGAATTCATATAAACCTCTATGCAAGGGACAAGGCCAAGAACTACTATGGGATTGCAGTGATCTTCGGGCCTTCAGGCGGCACTGCACTAAAAAAGAAACAGTTCTCTAGTGAAAATCACTGTATGGGCTCAGGATCACTTCTGAAAACCACTGACTTTGAACATAGTTCATCACTGCACTGCAATAATTGTGTTAATGTAATAAATATGTTTATTATTCTATTCATGTATAAATGTTGTATACATTTAAATCAAGTATATTCAGGGAATTTCTTTTTTTCAGTGAACTGAGCAACAGAGAAAAAAAACGAGTTTACTGAGGGCGAGCAAGCAAAGTAAAAGTTGTGCTGAGCACTGCAGCAGAGAGAAAGAGAGAGAGAGTTGGAAGAAGCTGAGAGAGATGTAGGGAGAGAGAGAAGCAGGCCGGTAAGCGCTCTATATGTGTTGGCCATGTCTCAGAAGTCAGCAGTCTTGTTCATGTTTTTCAGCTCCGGTGAGTCAGTGGGGGGGCGGAGCTCCAGCACTGCCACTTCAGCACTTTTTCCTACAATCGATTCAGCCTGCCCTGCAGCGGAAAAGCAGCTACTACATGTTCCTCACACACACTCACACACACACACACACAGTATACAATACATTGAGCATGATCTCCAGCCAAATATAGCACCTGCATATGGCATTCCATAACACAATCACAGACACACATGGACACACACGACTGTATTATATTATGGTGCCCCTTGTTTATCCCATAGTAAGGGAGGCTTGTATGATCCTGATCTTCCTTAAAGCTGGAGAAACATGTTCAAAACAAGTAACAAATATATGTGTATGTGTGTCTGTGTGTGTGTGTGAGTGTGTGTATATATGTGTGTGTGTGTTAGGGCCTGACTGAAGTAAAATTGTTATCCTTGATTCTGATTTTAAGTTAAAAATTCCAGTATCTGACAGTTCTAACTCAGTGTTAGTTCAACAGTGCTGTACTGAAAGAAATGATTCGGTCCTCATTTCTCAAACTTTAACTAAAGTAAACAGTGGAACCTCACAAACTAATATCAATGGTGTAATGAGAAAGAATCTCTTAATCTTAGCTGTTATTAGTCTACCATCAGGATCCTACCAGCTCAGATTAGATAACTATATTCTTTGCAGTTTAACAGAAACACTCAGTGAATCACTTATCTCAAAAATACATGTAACCTTAAAACTCACTAATTTTATCAGCCTTGTCATATGTTAGTTGCAGGATATGTGTGTGTGTGTGTGTGTGTGTGTGTGTGTGTGTGTGTGTGTGTGTGTGTGTGTGTGTGTGTGTGCGTGCATGC
>JBBPCZ010000007.1:10102332-10144973 GCA_037974445.1 Brycinus macrolepidotus
GGAGGGGGGGGGGGGTAAACCCCCCCCCCCCCCCCCCCCCCCCGCAGGAGGTGTTGTCAGGTCAGTGTGATCTTGTCAGCGCTCAGGACAAGATGTCGAGGAGCTCAAGAGCAGTAACCACAGATGAAAGATCTGTCTGTGTGATGCAGGATAACGAAGCCAAATTGATCAGATACAACTGGTAAACCAGAAGGGTCTTTAAATAGTGCTGACTCAGAGACCTGTATTAACTCAGAGAGGTTTTGCTCTGTCCCAGCAGGTTGTTCTTTGATGATATGAGAGAAACCAAATCAGCACTGGTTGCTATAGTATGAGCTTTATCTATTCAGGCTGGCCAGCTTTGCATTAAGGTTGACTAGAAGTGATCACACTAAATATATTACCAAGGCTTTATTACACAACAGCGCAATTTGGTTCAGAATTAGCATTGTTGCTATCATTTGTCTTCATGGTGCAAGTTGCTTGGATGGCTTCCCTTTTAGCATATTGCCATGAGTCTCCTTCAAAATGCCTTGTCAGATCTCCTAAATGTATTCAGACATTAAGTGTGTCATCAGTCAGCTCAGTATCTGATCATCATCCTGCTCTTCATTTCCAAGTGGAAACAACATCTGACATTTACCAAACTGCGCAGCTGCTTTTTCATTCACTTACAATACCGCCCTCGAAGTGATGGCCTGGTAGCACTTCTTACTGCTAGCTAGCCTTGTACGCTGAGTGACCGAGCAGCAATCGGATGCTCTTTCTGCTGACACTGAGACTGAGATGTAAGGAGCAAGCAAAAGTCTTCAGGGCCTCCATTACTACCCATGATGGATGATCTCCCCGACAGAACGCACAGTCAAAAGTTCTTTGCTCTGCCACAATATATTGCTGTATTGATTTCCGGACATGCGCTCGATGAAGGGCTCTGTGCTGCTCCTTTGATAAAAACTCTCACCCATCGTCTTGAGTGTTCCAGGGTAAACTGGCGGTGACGTGAGGTCCGGCATGAGGAGACTTCAATTTGTTACCAATCACTTCACCCTGCCCTCCTGGATTACATTCAGTGCCACAGCCTTTACTGATCTCTGTTTTTCACTTTTTTGTGTACCACCAACTGAGGAATGCATTTAAATGGTGGCTTTCTGCCTTCTGAGGTGGCGTGACATTATGCTGATATGCGTTCTGTGCGGATTGGTTTAGCACCTAAACTACCCTGATGAGGGTTCAGGATTATACGCTGGATCTGAAGAGTATTTTACATAAATGGTCATCAATACTACTCCATCTATTTACATAACCTATTTATTGGTAATGATCGCATGCTTCAGTGGTGTTGGGATGCCTCAGTGAACATGCAGTCATAATCCTCCTGTACCTTAGTGTCATGTGGATAATCATCTTCACTCTGGTGAATTTTAAATTTACCACCACTTTCTGTAAGGTAAGCATTTTTCATAGAAGCTCCTTTATGCCTTGCCTAAGATTAGTTTTAGCTCACAGGGTCTTGTTTTTTAGCCAGTTACCATGCCTCTCTCTCCATATCAGATACACAGTAGGGAAGATGTAGGCCACACTAGTGTAGCTGCTCAGTTGAGTTTGCAAGCAGCAACTCAGATTGTATTTTACACTCAGCCGTGTTATGTACAGTGAATTATGAGTTAAGACTTGTATCCAGACACTGTGGAGCCTCACACTGCAGCACATTCTCAGTTCTAAAACCAACCCAGACAGCAGACTGCTTTAGTTAATTAGATTCTGCAGATAAATCACAGACAGGAGAGTAAATTCCACAAATCAGAAGGGAAGAACCACAGGAAGTGGTCCCCTCCAGTGGAGCAGTGAAAAAGACTTCAGCCAATATATTGCAGGCATGCTTTTGGGTAGACATGGTTTAGTATTTCACCAGCACCAGGAAGCCTCAGGGGTCCAATACTGCAGATGAAATGTCTATTACATAAAGTTTTTATTCCATTATTTCCCATTCTAGGCGTCATTTAATTTTTCATTTTTTATCCCTGTCCCTTCGTTCCAGCTGTAACCCTTGTCTCTTGTTGTCCTCTGTTCCAATGGCCTTGAGGATTCCAGGTGTGGGCTTGCATGGTGACATTTGTATTAGACTTGTGGAGCATGTAGTTGATCCATTCCTTGTGCAACGACTGTTACTCCTCTGCCACAGAATTTAATTCCTGATAGTGATGGCCCACTCAGTCTAACCACTGATCCTCTTTAGAGAGGTGTTGACAAATATCTGAAGCTTCTTGGTGGTTGACAGCAAGGTCCGCCAGGTCTCTCTTTTGTAGAATCAAACTAATTTTAAAAAACAGTCTGGAAAAAACCGACCTTGGCATAGAAAGTCAGTTCCATGGAGTCGCAGATGTTCTTTAGTTGTTGGAAGGCTGCTCTTGCTTTGCCAGTCCTTGCTTAGACTTCGGTGTTTGCACCACAACACTACTGAGTTAAGTGAAAACTTCACCTCCTCTAGTGCCTAGTGATCTGTGTGAGTCCAGGGTGACCGGCTCTTTGTTACTTCTGTTGGTCTTGAGGGTCTTTTCCCCTGTGGATATTAAAGCCAGTCTGTGTGGAGGTCACTGTCCCAGCATAGGTGTGTGTGCCAGGTTTTTAGCTGGACATCAAGTCTAAAATGTCCATGGTATTCCGTTCCTATTCTACTTTGTGGACATCTTCATAATCCAGACAATAGATAGAAGGATCAGAAACAGCAACAGGAGACAACCTTGTTTGATCCCAAATGCATCAGTGAACTGTTCTCATTTCACTACTTTGCAATTTCCCTACTCAGTCCCTCGTACAAGCTTGTCAGGTATACCATGATGTCAGAGAAGCTTCCAAAGAGTTGATTCTAGCTGTCAATATCAGCCGATTAATACCTCATTACTGTTCCATTTTGCTTATTTACATTGTTCTTTAATCCAGACCTGTAATGTTCTTCTGGAGGTTTTTATTTCTGATTATCCATTGAAAAGATGACTGTTAATACAGAAAGGGTTAACAAGTGAACATCGTAGTGCAATGGTTCTGTTGCACTGATACCCTATAAGCCTGTCACTATGACATAGGGCAGAGAGCACTTGCAGCCAAGATGCATATTGTATCAATGGACTTATACTTTATTGATTGTTGTTCTTCATTAGAGACTATTAAGTTAAGTTGCAGAGAGCAAGCAAAATCATCAGAGCATATACTAGCATAATAATTTATTTAAGCCTCACTATATGGCCTAGCGTAATCATTCCTTATCTCTTGAAGTGGAAATGGCACATGTCCCCACGTGAGAATATTCAGAAAGTTTTGGCAGAGAAGGCAATATGGGTTTTAAGAGCAGCATATTTCTTCCGCCTCATCAAAGTGCACTGCAAAATTGTTTGAACTGCACTTTGAAGTTGTCAAATCCCTGCTGTCAAGCACATTGTGATAGACCACTAGTTCCATCTGGCTCGGATGTGTTGAATCAGAGGAATTTTCTCCAGCTCTATTTGATCAAGTTGTGGGGAAAACACAAAGCATATTTCTAAGTACAGTTTTCATTGTTCGTGATGACAGCATGTTCCATTTGCAGCAGGCAGCTCAGTTTTATACTGAGGAAGTAATGCTATAAATGTTAACTGCTCTTGTATGTACTGAAATAATCTGAATAACATGAATAGGTATGATTTGATTTATGATGAACTACAGCGATAGTTGCACCCGGGTGGTTAATTTGGAATTTCGTTTACACTCTTTCTCTAATTTGTTTTGTACCATTTTCAGCCTAAACAGCGCTGCTGCAGCAGCAAGTGCTTAAGGTGCCATTTCTTTACAGGCAGTGATGTGGAGTAGTGGAGGGACTTTGTGTCCTTTAGTTGTCCCCTGGGAGACCTCAGGGCTCAGGCTCCTCTGGAGTTCATCCTAATTGTGCGTTTCTCACTTGAACTCGTTTTGGTGTGGTCGGCAGGAAGAGAGCAGGAGGAGGGCGCGGGGTCGGTAATAAGTCAGCATTTGATTCCTCCGTTTTCCCTGGTGACTGAGAGAGTGCCTGGGAGAGATACCTATTTGATCCCCACTCTGAAGCCACCAACCTGACAGCCGGAGAGAGCGCTGCAAAGAAGCATAATGTAGGCCTTGGGCTTCAAGCAGAACTTTATCAAAGCTGTGAGAGGGAGGGATTCTAAAGAAGCTGTCTGCCTGCATAAACGTATTACCCAGAAACCAGAAGAGCTATTCTAAATAACATTAAAGGCTGAGACACCTTAGATTTTGGAATGTTCTTCACGCAAAACCATGCTGTTAATTAACAAATTTGGACAAAATGCTATGCTGTTACAGTTTAAGTGAAACCGGATGATATTTCAAGAGTCAGGATATTTTTATCTAAAACATTCTGGCCTTTGGGCCTAGGTTTGAATTTCAGTGGGAAGAAAATATGCACTTGCTTTATGTGTCATTTTTGGTAAAAAAAAAAAAAAAAAGTACTGAGAGGTCAATTGGCAAACAAGTAGATTCCCCGCCAATGCAATAATACTTTATAATATAATATCTATATAATACAGTGTGATGTTTCCTGGTTTCTGGAGGCTTCTGCTCTCTTAAAAAGAAAGATGCCCGAAAGCATTCTTTGCATAATGCAATAGAAGGACCATTGATGTTTCCCTAAAGGACCTTTCAGTGGATGGTCCTCAAAGGGCCTGTACCCTACATTGTACCCTACATAGGCTCCATAGGTCCACGCATGATGTTTATGTGGGTTCATGTATCAAGAGCAGCCATAGTCCAGTTTTACTTGGCCATTTTCCATCCTGTGTATATCTATTAGTCTTAAGCAGGCTGTTTGATTTCTGTGCTTTTAAGACTGAATTACATAAACCTCCTGTGTCCTGGCTGACTGCTCTGAAGCTGGATAGGTTGATATATGTAAATATGCTTGTTTAGTGATGTCACAAAATTTAAATTAGGCTGGTTTTCAGCTTAATTTCCACATATAATTGCTTACAGGCCATATGGATTGAAGAATCATTGGTACCCTTTTAAGATTTAATACTCATGTACCAAGCCAAAGGTTTTTTTTTTCTTCCAAAAAAGCAAGGAGAATTCAATGACATGGGCCCTTTAAAATAATTTTTCTTGGTCATTTTGGAAGAACGCATAAATTGGTAAAGAACCTTTTAAATTATGTGATGGTTCTTATTCACACTCATCTCATTTACAAAAAGTAAGTTACCCCAAACAACACTGGCATGAACCTCCTATGTGAAGAGCAATGATGTCTGATGACAATGTATAAATGGATGTGTGATAATGTATAGATGTAACAGTGTTAATGTATGCATTAATTTGTCTGTCATAAGTTTTCCCTGGAAACAAAAGATCCCAAATATCAATTATTTCATCATCTTTAGAGATGCTAGCATGCTAGCAAAACATATCTTCAAAGTGGATCACTGTTGCAGAGATGTGTACATTATGATCACATGCAAAGCTCTTGCTGCCTTGCGGTTGCAAAATGAAATGAGAATGTCTCTGGGGGGCATGGAGAACAAGCTCATAATAAAGTCAGTGTGCAAGCATCCACTCCCAAACGATTCAGTTCCCTCTGATTTTAAAGAGCTTAGCCTGACTCTCGAGATTAATCTCTACACAGTAATATCATCACAGTTCACTCCTACAGAGTTACGTTTCATTCACTTTACCTCAGTGGGAGTTCATTCCACACTGGTGATTTTACTGTGAGGTGCCTGCAGGTGGAACAGTAGACAAGTATTGCTTTCTGATGTGCTCTCTTGAATTTTATATGAACCTTTCTTTACGACCGTGTGTATGTTTTTGTGCGATGAGACGAATCTGCTCTGTATTGTGGTTATTTAGTCTGTGTGTCAGTGACTAGAGCTGGGGAGATTTTCCGCCTAAGCTTAGGGCAAAAAAAATGAAAAGAGAGAATGACCCATTCATGTGAGACTGCCATTTGCTCGGTAACTGTAAGGCAGATGAAATTGTTTAGTAGGAGAGAGAATATTGTAAGTCATTTGCCTGCTGTATTAATTAATCATTTGTGTCTCGCTCGGGCTCCAGTGAGGGGGGGGAAGTCTGTGGAAGTGCGCGCTCAGCTCTGTGGGAGTCTGATTGCAGCTCATCGCTGAATACATTCATTTATTGCGATGATTGGGTACTGCGCGGAGTCCTGCGTGACTTTCTGCAATAATCAGGGAATGAGTTCCGTATTTATACACACATCGGCCCTGTGAGCCTGCCAACACTCTGAAACTACGAGAGAAAATATGTTGTGTGTCACACATGGCCTGGCTTTAATGTTGTACGGAATAACGTGGCGAGGACTAACCACCCACATTATTCCAGAAGGTCACTGTTTGTGGGGCTGTGAAGGAGCGTAGAGTGTCCCATTGGAGCTAATGAAAGAGCTAAGGTTATAGATAAGTGTACACTTCATTGTTTCACAGGTCACCGCCAAGAGAGCAGGATTAATAAGCAATCTAATAAAACCTGGACACCTGTCTCTTACTGTGATAAGCATCCTGCTATCTGATTTGAACCAAATGGCTTTAGGGACCTCAACATTGCCAGTCGTGTTCACTGTGCCATTGTTGGTCATAAAGAAATATAATTGCTCCGCTGATCCCTTGTGTTTGTGTCCATTCATTCTGCTTATTTCTTGTCACTGAGAGGTCATGTGAATAGTTAAGTAAGGTTATTGTTGAGCTGAGATATGTATCAATAGAAAGGCAGAGCTTATTATTATTGGCTCGCTGCAAGTCAGTTCTTTATCCTCATCAGATGGGACACTGAGAGGAGCAGGTGGTATTAGCTTGCGGTCAAAAACAAACGCAGGCTCCACATGGCGGTTCCTTTAACGTGGCTCTTTCTCTCCCTGTTTCTTTAAGACCCCCCTCCTCCATCGCTGACATGTTATTGTTTCTAAATATTTACAGCGCGCCCAACCCCCCCTAAAGAGTTAAAACTCAAACAGCGAAATCGCACCAATTTCCAAGTGCGAGAGGGGCTATTTTCTGCCTTTGAAGCATTTTCCAGTCTCTGTGTACACGCTGTCCCGTTGAGCCGGGCCCAAAAATACGCTGCTGGCAGTGTGCTGGCAGCAACTGGAGCATATGCAGGTCCTCTGGCCTGCCGTGCCCACCCGCAGAGCTGCCGGCACCCACATCATTGTCTTAAATGCGAAGTTGGCATGCTCGACAGGCAGCCGCCATGCAGTACCCTTTCCCTGCCTTCCGCGAAAGGCAAACCCACCATTTCTATGCGAGGGACAGAAAAAGAACCCAGCAGCAACTCTTTCACGGCTCAGCACATTCGGGGAGTGGCGCGGAGGTGACTTTACACCCACACAAAGGTCAGAGACTGATTCACTCTCCTCTGTGCGCTCGCTTATCTCAGCAGGGATTAAAGAAAAAAGCCTGTTTGATTAGGGCCTGAACTGGAGCTAATCATGCTCTTTGTCCTCTAAGTGCATGTACATAGGTACAGATACAGATAATTAGCAAGGAGGACTCATTTCTGTGCAAAGTTAATTGAAAGATTAAGCAATTAAATTCAGTGTTGAACTAACATATTTATAACGATGAAGTGACATTACATGGAATGAATAAGGGAATATGAAAAGCCATCCTCAGCTAATATGTTTCTTAACAATTTTCCTTCCGAGGACTGTTTCCTACTGAAGCTGTTTCATCCATTTGAAGGTTAAGCTCCTACAGTCTGTACTCTGATCTAATCTTCCTATTGCAGGTAGGATCATGCCAGCCATGTTATTAGGGTGTGAATATCAGCGGGTCTGAACTCTACACAGATCGACAGGGGGTTGCCACATTAAAGAAATAAAAGCATGACTCACAGGACCCTTCTGGATAGAACCACGATACAGAAAAGACACTGACCTCCAGTGACAGATATACAGTATTTACATGTGGATTCCACTGACTGCTCATGATTCACAGAGTTATTAGTGCATCTTATCTTTTGAACATTTCTGCATGAAGGGAATTGTAAGGGAAGTGTGCTCAAAGGGCTGAAGTCCTCTAATGCTGAGACAAATCCCACTTCTTTTTTTTTTTTTTTTTACAAAAAAGATAATAAGGGCAAGAAGAACTGAGGGTATGCTTGATCATATGCATTATTTGCTGTGTTTCACTGGGATCCATGCAGAAATCAGCGAGAGGGAGTGGAAGCAAGTGGTGGATGGTCTTAAAATAACTGAATTATTAAAGTCTAATTCAAAAGCCTACGCTCCAAGGCTGGCTAATCTTCGGCTCCTCCGTGAGGGGGGCTGAGTACGGAGGTGCATTGTTCCGAGTGAGATTGACAAGGGGAAGCCGAGAGAAGAGATCAAAGACTCTGACTGATGAGGCAGAAGCAGCCTTTGTGGGGGGAAGACATCTGTAGCAGGAAAGTGTCTTTTGTCTAGACAGGAGAACTGTTGCCTAAGCACATTGTCACAAGGACATCAAGATTAAAATAGATTAGGTCACAAACGCTGGGGTGATCATGACGTTCTGAAGGCTAAATCGTTTAGTTCCAAATGCTGAGGCATGTTAGAAAACCTCTTTTTTACATATAATCAATAAACATTTTTTAGCATGAAAAACGACTGTAGGTTTATAGACATTGTGTAAATCAAAGTCTTAATTTTCACCCTGACATTCCAGCTGTACCCTGTGAAAGTCAACTTACCCTTGGTAAAGCCGGGCAAAGGAGGTTATGAAAAATATCTGTGGTTCAGTAACTTAATCTTGGACTGAAAATCAGGAGAAAAACTTAAGTGCATAAAGTTGAAGAAAACAATCCAAAAAAAATACTCTTTAACAGGACAACATGTTGCCGTTGGCATCTTTCCTTTGAGTACTGTTGCGTCCTCTGTTTGCCATCAACAGCAATAAATCTTCTACTATGATGCTTGATGAGTGAATACAAAGTAAGCAACCTGAGACCACTCCTTAAATACAGAATCTCTCCAGGTCTTCCAGGTTCCTTGTTGTTCTTTTCTGGACTCTCCTCATCAGTTCTCTTCACATGTTTTCAGTGAGGCTTAGGTCAAGTGGTTGAGATGACCATGTCAAAAGCTTGATTCTGTGGTCATCTAACCATTCTTGTGTGGATTTGTTTGTGTTTTAGACCATTTTCTTGCTAGTTTAGTTTTTTGGCAGAGACAGAGAGATTTTCATTCATCCTGGTAGTCCGTGGTGCCATGTATCCTAACAAGATTTCCAGGGATTTTGAATGAAAAACAGCCCAGGAACATCACAGATCCACCACTATAACCGTCCTTCTTTTTACACCAAAACCACTTTGAGTGTTTGTTACCAAAATGATCTATTTTTGTCTCATCTGACTAAAGAATGTCTAGTAGTTCTATGATTGTGTTAAAAATGATAAGGGGTTTTGTTTTCTCAGACTACATTTACTTCAGTTGGATTTTTCTCATATTTTCAGTAAATCAACTACAAAGACACAGTATTTACCAAGAGTGCCGATAATTAGAGGCGACTGTATGTAAATAACAAAGCCTAGATGATTGTTCATTTTCAAGCAGATGTTAAGCCATTTTCTCCAACCCACGTACCTATCTTGGATCTCTCAGATAGACCACAAAGAGTTGGCTTAATATGCCAACAGAAGAATAAAGCATCCTTGTTTCTCTCCATGAAGACAAACAAGTCCAGCTTAGCAACACTTTTAGTTTGATGCCTCGCCAGAAGCTACACACCTTATCTTAGTCGAAGCGAAGAAGTGCAAGGATCTCTCCCTGACAAGAGTGTTGAAGATAAAATTATCATATTTCACATTCATGTCTCTCACAGTCTGGGAAGCAGAGAGCAGGTGGTTTTCTCCCAGGGGAATCGATGCCTGATGCTCAAAACTAGATCATGAGGCCTCATCTATCAAACTCCTCCTTGCCTGGAGATTAATGTTACAAGTGCACAACTGTAGTCACGTTTTATGAGTCTTACCTAAATCAACTTATCATAATGGGTTGTCAGCTTCTTAAGAAGTCATTTGAGTTTTCTCATGGACGCAAAGTTTAAAAAATGCAACTTGTTTGATCATCCTGAGTACACAGTAACAGTGAGAGCTCCTGCTGCTCAAAACACACTGGCAGGCTGGGCGGTCATCATTTGTGTAAACAAAAGGTCACGTAAACACATGTGCCAACATAATTTTAAAAATAGCAATGAATGCCGTATTATTTGCTGTATTAGAAGTGACCAGGTGATTTCATCTCAGCTTGGCTTCAAAATACACAGCAATATGTCTTCAGAGAGGTAGATTAGATGATGGATTGTTTTGGTTGGAGGTCCATTAGGCAGGGCCCACAGGGTTCATCTCTTCTGGTAGTGGCTAAACCAAGCCACTCTGTACAAACTGACAAATGCCATTTCAAAGAAATATGGCATGAACCTTTAAAGCAGATTGATAACAGTCCCTGCATGATTGTCGCATGCTTAATTTTTACTAAGCGTACTCTAGTTAGCCGTCTTGACATCAAAGATCTGTCATAATAACCATTAATGGTAACATGACACTGCTTTATAACAAAATCTGCCATGACAACTCATGACAGTATGTGGCATCCGTTATTGCATGTTTATGGCCTGATTACGTCAAAGTTATGTAGTAGGGTTTAAGTATTAAGTGTTAATCATAGTTCTATACAAATGACCTTTTTAATGTTCTTCAGACCGCCTCTTTAGAACATGTTCACCCTATCTTCTCACAATGTGTGACTCCCTATTTGATGAGGAAGTGCAACAGTAGATCTCGCCTGTATATGTTATTATTTTGCATTGTAGAGATGAATGGTGATTAGCGTGACTCACGGCGCATTTTTTTTCTCAGCAACTGTTCCGCTAATCTACAGTTAGACAGCGTGTTGACTAAATGTAAACCCTGCTATTTATAGCACCTATGATTGTTTCATGCTCATTTGCTCTATTACAGCTGGGAGAACATTTTAGTTAACACACAGACAGCTTTTATTATAAACCAGCATATGTCCTGACTACCACAGGGACGGTTCTACAGTAGACTATACACTTTTTTCATCACCAGTACTGATACTTAAGTACTGAGAGGTAGCTACTTTTGTGTGTCATCAGCATAGTCACATAATTTGTCTACGGCTCTGAAGTTTTGACAGGCAGAACGAAATCTTGTCTAAATAGATAGAGGCACGCAAAGAGATTGCCTTCTGAGGAAATATTAGAGTTTGCACCGAGCTCCCACGGAATTTCCACGTAGCTCCTCAGCTCGGCTTGACAAGCGGCATCCATCAGCGGTGCAGCAGTGCAGTGTACACCCAAAACTGCTCAGACCAATGCACAAAATAATTATGGAGAAATGTGTTATTCTCTGACATCATTTTACTTCATTCCCTTATTAAGTGCCATCCATCACGGCTAGTCAAGTCTGGCTACTCTTTGCTCCATGAGCACAAGGTCCTGGGTCCAGCTGCGTAAAACGTCTTAAGTAAAGTTTTTGGTCAAGAAAACCCTTAAAGTCACCCTGAAATCAAAACTGAAATTTTTATTACCTTGTGATTCCCCAATCACATTAGGCCCAATTCATTGCATCGTAACACTTAAAAGACAAAAGTCTGAAAATTCTGTGATGTTTAATCAAAATGTCTTCAGATTATTAATTGTGTCATCACTGGGTGGGGAACTATAATATTAACCAGTTATATAATGTTTCACCTTGCTCACAGACCCTCCCTGAAACCGTGTATCACTCATCAATACATGAGGAATGTGTTATGATTTACATTTCAGTTTGACTTTTAAGAAGCACTTAAAGCTGAGTGAGTTATACAAAAAAAAAACCTTTGGAAATTAGTAAAATTTGCTAACACAAGATTGCCATGTTTTTTCAGTAAAATAACCTTTTTCTCAGGGAAAGCATTTAGTAATAGTTTTAAGAGGCTTTATGCAACATCCTTTATTCAGCACTAAGGGATCATCTTAAGCACATCACAAACGGTTTTATGGCGCCTGAGACTCCTAAACCACAGTCAGTGCTGTTCTGTCAGAGAAAAAACTGCAACAAAAATGAATCAAACATGTATGTTTCAGCAACAGGCTAGAGATGTCTGTGAACAGCCTGTATGACAATATGCCTGTGATATACTAAGCAAGTTTTTTTTTTTCAGTTTGTTAACACAGAAACTACTTACCAAGCACAAAAGGCACTACTCTAGGTCAGATGACTCTTCCCCATATCAGAACATTTGTTCTATTGAAACTGTAAAAATGTCTCTAAAGAACCTCACTTACCAAAACAAACCATTTCAGATGCTTGTATATGACACATTTAAAAAAAGAAATCTAACCATTAAGGGATCATCTGTACACAATCTCAGACTCCAGGACCTCAGCCAAACAGTGCTGTTCCTTAAGAGAGAAGAAGAAGGTGGGGAAGAGCGAATCAGAAGTGCTTGTTCCTGCAACAGGCTGGAGGTATGTAGGCGAGTGCAGTTCGAGAGGATTAATTAGCTAGATTTGTATGACAATGGGCCTGTGACATCTGGTGTAGTTATGGCAGTAAGTGTTAATAAGGTACGGTTCAACAGGCCCAGAGTGCGGAGTTTATCCGTGACAGCGAAGACAAAGGCAGCCCACAGCCCCGCTGTGCTGATTATGTGTCTTAGGAAAGAGTGCGAGACCAAGACTTCATTCTCTCCCTGTGACATATGGCAGCCTGTTACACACAATGGGAAGACTGCTTGTCATACATTGTGATGATGTGCGTTACATGTAGAGATTACCCTGAAGACATTCTGCGGCCAGTGGTCCGCACCGCGTCAAAGTTTATCTCTGCTAGTATATTGCACTTCATATCCTGACACTCTATTGCTGTGTTAGTTCATTTACTTGCTCTTTAGCTGAATTGCATGGTATTGGCTGATGAAGGGTGTTGTTTAACTTGCTTATGCTGCAAGACTATGGCATTATAGATCTAGGTGTAGATCAGAGAGAGAGAGCTGATGTTTGAAGGGTGATTGTTTATTCACAAGAGAAGCCTGGCCTTGGCCTGGAGGAAAGAGCTTCGGGAAGCACTGAGTAACGTTAATCACCAAAGCCATCTTTAGACAAACACATGCACATATTAATAATGCACTTGCAGGTATTTGCTATAAATAAAGCATACACTGCGTACTGAAGTGAATGTGAATTCAAAGAATCCCAAACACTTACAGTGAATGGTACATGAGTGGATCAATCACCAAAGTTTTTTTTTTTATTCGTGTGTGTGTGTGTGATGTACCAATTTTTTTTTTTCGCATCGCTAGTGGTCTATAACCAAGACAAAATATGTTACTTGTCTGAAAATATTTTAGAAAATGTTATCAACTCAAATGTGCCGGGTGCATGAGTATTCAAAGCCCACATATTTGTTGGATGCAGTGAGAGCTTTCAGTGTTTTGAGTAAGTATTGACAGTTTTGCATGTTTCCGTACTAACAGATTTAAAGCAAATAATTGCGACTGGTTGGATGAGGCTTGAGAACTGCATTTTTTTTTAACCATGCTCAATGAGAACTTTGACTGAGCCTTTGTAGGCCCATTTTTGTTTCTGAATCAATCTGTTTTTGTTCAATTAATATTTCCTCCAATTTTAAAAAGAGGACACATCCCTGTTGAAAAACACTCCACAGCATGATACCACCACCATTCTTCATTGCAGGGACGGAATTCTTAAGCCGTGGGTAGTGTGAGGCTGGCACCAGAGCAACAACTGTAAAAGCACAGTCACCCTTCAACTTCAAGACCGTGGAACAGCCAGAAGTAACTGATCTGAAGACCTCAGAGTGGAGTAAGAGTAAAGTAAGTCTACAGTGTAGGATGGGGCTAGCACATTAAAGACTTTTTATTAAAAACAAAAGAACTTCAACCTCCTGGAATTTGCCCAAAGCCACAGGAGAAGCAGAAACTATACCTCTGTCTAGCAGGCACTTTCTGTACTAATTGAACAAACTGTACTAATTGCAGCCAATGTTGAATGAATTCCTTAACTCCTACTTAATTCCTGCAAATAGAGAATTGCAATAATCTAGATGTGCTGATGTGCAGTCTTGAAAATGAGAGGAATTATTTAGCATTGAGGCTAAAAATCAGCTCCTGAGAGGTAAACAACGTAATTCAGATCAGTTTAATGTGAAATTAATGTCATACAGGCAGGGTTTCATCACACTGCCTCAACAAATTCACATGTGAAAGATGAGGCTGCAGGTATTAATAGAGGAATTGGGGGAATTCAAAATATCAACTTGCTGGGCAGTAGTTTTGAAAATGGTGAATGCACCATTCCCTGCTAAAAAATAAATGAAAGAAAAACAGTCAAGGGCGTTTTTTTCAATTGATCACTGGCAAACAAAACTAAGCTCATTCAGTTGACAGTGTTTTTATGGGTTTGGTCATCTCTTCCAATGTGTTTCAGTTTTAAAAACTTGGTGATGCATGGCACAGATATTCTAGTGCAGGGATGCTCTTTTTCTCTTGGTGGGGCCACGGGCCAAAAAGGAAAACAATATTCAAATAAAGAATGCAGGAATGTTTCAAATCAAATTTTAAAAACGTACTCTGTATTGTGTTACTAAAATGCCTCAATAATAAAACTAATAAAAATAATTCTGAAAAGAAAACAAGAATGTACTAAGTCACATAATGGAAGTAACCAGAGGATAATAGTTTATAAAAAGTACATAGTTTATACAAACCCACAAAACATAATCACTTTGCATTAGTTTTTGTGTAATAATGTGATATTTACTTTGTGATGCAGCCTTTAGAGACATTAAGTGCTTTGAGTGTCTTGTTCTGGTTCACCACTGTAAACAATGCTGAATTCTGAATGTTTCATAACCACTCTAAGTGACCTTTTTTAACAATTAAATTATGCAAAACTTTTGTAAAATTGGCAGAATTCCCCATGTAAGTAATGACTTCTTTCTTGCTGCACCCAATACAGGCCTTTTTTGTGCAGAGTTCTTGATTTGATGGACTGGTGGACCTTTACTCCACTTTCAGCCACTGAACTTTGTGGCTCCTTCAAAGTGATTGCTGGCTTATCTGTGGCTTCCCTCAGTCTTGTTGGGACACACTGAATTTTAAAGGGTAGTTTTTTCTTGTGTCTGTGTGGTGTGATGCAGCTTTCACTTGCTGCTTATTGATCCAGTAGTGCTCAGTGGGAGATCCAAGCATCCAGTAGCCAAATGGACATGATTTTATTCCCTTTTCCCAACACGTAAATGTATATGAGCTGGCCATATGAGTTTTTATCTCTGATATCTATAGTATATTCTGTAGTCTTCACTCTCGCACTTTGCCTTCTGACTCACAGCCTTTCTAATGATCTTTAAACAGAGTGATTATCTAGATGTGGCAGTTACATTAATACTTCACAGATAGAAACCAATTACATATAGATAGAAGTTGTTGTTATAGATTTTTATTTCATGGGTTTGCATATTTACACAAACACCATATTTCAACTTTCTTTAAAATATCTGCCGATATATTACTCATGTTGGCTTTGAAAATGCATTGTTACGTATTGCCAAGTATCATTTGTAATGCAGAAAAAACAGATTACTTTCATCTATGTGCTTAGATATATGTGAGCCATATTCTACCTTTAGGTAATGTATTGCTTCTTTACAATCACTCACAGCTGTTCAAAAACAGTTACAACTTTGTTATAAACGGGATTTTAAGTAGGATTATCTAGTGAAATCCTATTCCTTTGGCGTATAATTGTACTTGTTTTAAAGGATAATAGAGAAAAAGCAATAACAAGTTATAGCAATTTGTTAGATAATCAAATAAATGAGAAATATTAGATATGTTGACTAGATTTAAGATGCTTTTGTTAGCCAAGATAGCAATTTTTACAGTGAGAAAAATAAAAATAACAGTATTGTGGTGGAATGTGGAGAGAGGAGACAGCTTTATATCACTGCTGTCAGAACAAAACATTTTTTTGCATAAGAAGGAATAAAACATTCATATCAAAACATATCAAAAATCTATTATGCAAGTTCTTGTAAAGTACTTCTGGACCATTTCTATTGGTTCAGTCTTTGCGACTTTTTCACACAATGTAAAGGTCACATTGCATTTTCAAATTACTGTTTTCAAAACAAAACAGTACAGCTTTTAATGAATTTTAATGCAATAATATTTCCAGGGATGCAACATTACAGTATTTACTGCCTTCCTCATTTGGATGTGGTTTCTGTACTATGTCCAACTCTCTCCATTCAACACAATGCACAATGAAACTGAATCAAAACCACAACCAGATACAATTGCAGAACTCATAAAATGAAATATGACAACAGAAATGGTCCATTTTAGTTCTCAGACATTGTGAGTTAAATAAGAGATTGATGAGTTGGGGGTAGGGTTTTCAATAAAGTTAGGGTTAGAATCCTCAATTAAAATAATCTTCAAAACAAATCTTTTTATAGAATACAGCTTTCACTGATTGGTCATATTTGTTTACGCTTGTTTACCTTTTCTTCTCTCTCTCTCTCTCTCTCTCTCTCTCTCTCTCTCTCTCTCCCCACTGGAAGCTTCTGCATAGTTTGTTCAATGTGTCCTTCAGTTTGTTCTTCAGAACACATCCAGTGTTCATACATATAAATGGTATACTAAATGTGTATGTGTGGGCAAATGAGTACATGTCTACAGCTTAATTTGTGCAGCTGTTGCAGTAGCTGCAGTACTGTAACTGAACCCTGCTGGTCTGATCAGCAGTGTGTGATTTTTATGTGTTGTATTTTTTCCCCTTCATCTGTTTGTTTTTATGTTTCACCCTCAAACCTAGTATGGAGATGTTTCCTGCTGTCTCCTGCCAGGGAGCGTAATTAGCATAAGGTGCATTTACATACTGTTTAGCTTTTGGAGCTCTCGAGCAGTTTCCCAAAGACATGGAGGACAGTCATTATGATCTTTGTGATTGTTCTCCGGAGTTCTCCTCGCCAGGGGAAAACATGTCATTTTCCTGTCCTTCAAACAACAAAACGAATAAAAATCATTGCAAATCAGGTTGAGACCGGAGTAGGACTCCAGAAGAGAGACGGAGCATCCTTGATTACAATTCATTTGCGGAATGGAACATTTTATTATTGCATCCAGTTGATTTGGTAACGTGTTCTGGGAGTGACATTGTGAAGACGACACAATCGACTTGCTCAAACAGCGCCGGGTGCCAGTTTTCAGGAGTGAGAGGCTGAAAGTGACTCCACCGTGGGTTTTGGACTGACACTGTGATATTGCAAACAACAAACAATTGGGCCACTCTGCAAACCCCAGCCCCCTGCCAACATGAGGTCGCCGCAGCATAACAACAATAGCAAGGTGAAGGGAGCGGTGGCGTGGCACTGGTGCCAGTGTGCGGGAGGAAGAGTGGGGAAGTGACTCAACAGCTCCGGGCTGCCTGGCAGAGAAGTGTGGGGCGGCGAGGCCGAGGTCAGCCAGCATGGACGGATCTGACAGCAGGCACTGCCAGCTTGGCATCTCAGGGGCTCTGCACTCGCTGCCAGCACTCCCCATAGAGGTATAGTGAGACTGCTCTCCTCTGGGGGGAGAGAGAGACAGAGAGAGAGAGAGAGAGATAGAAAGTGAGAGAGAGAGAGATGAAGAAGAAGTAGCAAAAGAGAGAACTGGAGGGAATAGAGACAGAGAAAGAGAGGGAGCACAAGGGAGAACAGGAAGAGAATCAAGGCCAAGTCTCCTGCCCCAGAGTTTACCACCACGGGCGTTGGAAGGGGGGTAAAGACAGAGAACAAACAAAAGCAGAGAATTGACATTTAGATGGGCTCAATCTGCTTTGCATCCACACTGATAATGCACAAACTCACTAAACTGAGTGTTCTCCTTCAGGAAACCAGGGCTGTGGAGCACAGAGCTGGGAAAGCAGGCCTAATTAGCTGCGTTAGCTTTGTCTGAGGTACAAAACAGTCTGTAGATGTCACTTCTCAGCAAGAACATTGTTCATATTGTCCTCGTTTCCCAGGGAAAGACCAGGTCTACATGTTGGAATAACATATTAAGGCATTGTCAAGGCATAGATTTGGTGTAGTGAATCACTACATGATTAATTACTATGCAGTCCTATACTGTAGACATCTCTTCTAATTAGTGAGCTCAACTACTTTAAGGTACTTTAACAGCTTACAAAATCTCACTGCCAATGGAATAGGACACTCTGGAAAAATCGGCACATGAGCCTGAGGTCACCATGCTCAGTGCCAAACGTTGACTAGAGGGGTATAAAGCCCCCAGCACTGGGTTGTGGAGCAGTAGAACCGTTGTTCTCTGTTGTTCTCTGAAGTGATGGAGGTCCATTTAATACCTTCAGGATGAATCATCCAACACTGGTACCTGCCCTCACTAACATTCTTGTGGCTGAATGCTATCAGAGTCACACAGCAATGTTCCAGGATCTAGTGTAAAGCCTTCCTAGAAGAGTAAAGGCTGTTACTGCTGCAAAAGGGGTACAAACTCCATATTAATAACTTTCAAAGAATGATCAGGTGTGTACAAGCTTTTGGACATATGTAGCAGAATTATAAAGCTAGAATGAATATAATGTAGTCCAGTGCACAATTCTACCATCGATTTGTACTTCTAACTGCCATTGCTAAAGTTGTTTAACTTGTGAATACTTACCTAAAAATAGTTGCATTGCCTTAACCAGTGAGACAGTTTGTAGAGTCTTGTCTGTAGAGTCAAGTTGAAAGCTCCTGAGTTAATCCAGGTCTTAGAGCAGGGGTGCCCAAATCTGGTCTTGGAGTGACTTCACTGGACTGGTATTTAGCTGTTTGTCTTGCCAGTATTCCAAGTGTTGTATAAAAATAGCTGACAACCTGCCTACTCAGGTATTGATTTCCAGACTATAGAAATGTCTGTAGAATGATGAGCTCATAGCATAGGCTATAGAAACAGTCTCTATATTATCTGAGCATTCACTTAGGTTCCAGTGGAACAGTTTTCTCAGACTACATGACTCATCTTTAGGTTTAATGAGGAACAATTTCCTTTATATTTGGTGACTGTGCAGACTCTACCATGAATTTGTCATAGGTTTACTGCGTGCCATTTAATTTCAAGAAGCTTCGCAGTGCACACTACTGTATGCACTGGATAGTCTATCCTGGAGTTTCGGTATTACATCAGGACTAGTGCAGCAGAGATGCAGAGCATTGCAGGCCCATGGGAGAGGCAGAGGGTGGCAGGAGACAGTGATTACCTGACACAAAACCTTTAAGGAAGTTCAGTGCATGCCCTGAGGAATTGGAGTCCTGCCAGCTGAACTGCACCTTCATCCATCTGGCTGGGCCACTGTACTGCTCTTCTGTCTCCTCTTCCTCCATGCCTTTTCTCCTCCCCTCCCCCTCACTGCCCTCCTTCATGCTATTCTGTTAACTCCTACAAGCCTTTTCAGCAGGTAGCAGCCTCTGCCTTCAGCAGGACTATTGTGTTTTGGATTCTGGTTTATTAAAATCGTTCAGGATCCAAGCTCAGACGTCTTTATGCTTCTGCTTTGTCCTGAGAAACATGGTGAGAGAGGCTGAGTGTGCTCCTAATTAGCTTCACAGCCAAACCATCAAACTCTTACTGCTCCTCAAAAACTGATGTAGTGCTGGGTGATACTGATATACTTCAATAGTGCAATACTTTCTAAACAAACTCAGTTCAGCCATAGAATTAAAACCATTTTCCTTATATTGTGTAGGTCTCCCTCGTGCCTCAAAAATTGCTAAAACAGCTTTGACCCCTCAGGGGATGACCTCCACAAGATCTCTGAAGGTGTGCTGGGGTGTCTGGTACCAAGATGTTGGCAGCAGATCCTTTAATTGTAAGTTATGAAGGTGGGCCCCCATACATCCCACAGATACTCAATCAGATTGAGATCTGGGGGATTTGGAGGCCAAGTCAATACCCTGAACTTTTTGTCATTTGCCTCTAACCATCCCTGAACGTTTTTTTGCAGTGCGGCAGGACGCATTATCCTTCTGAACGAGGCCACTGCTGTAAAGGATGCCTTGAAGGGGTGCACTTGGTCTGCAAGAATGTTTAGGTAGGTGGTACATGTCATAAATAACAGTAACATCTACATGAATGCCAAGACCCAAGGTTTTCCAGCAGAACATTGCTTCGCTTACCACTTCAATTCCCTATTACCCTGTCGCTGATTCACCAGTTGTCCTTTATATTTGCATTTTTTTCCTTCTTTCAACACATCAACTCCAAGAACTGACCGTTCACTTGCTGCCTCATATACCCCTCCCCTTGAAGGCTGTCATTGTAACAAGATAGTTAATGTTATTCACTTCATCTGTCAGTGGTTTTAATGTTGTGACTAAATGGTTTATACAGATTTTGGCAGTAACGGTACACATGTAGTGGTGTTATGCAATCAGGATGTCAAAAAAAAGAAAGCTGCATTATGTTATTCTTACATAGATGAGACAATTTAAAATAGTGTGATTACTAGCAGGATCACATTTAAAGCACTCTTGCACACCAAATGTGATTAATGCAACATTATTTTATTCATCTTCTGTTTGATTTTTGCAAACTTTTGCAGCTGATATTAACTTGCTCACTTTTTCTTATATTATTAGACCTAACTAAATCAGTTTTCATTTATTCATCACATAGCAGAAGATAACCCAGATTTATTCCCTCCAGTTTGCCAACACATGAGGTCAATTTTACCACACAATACAGTGTATAACTTTGCTCCTGTGTAGACTGGAATGCTACCGCTATCGCAGTAAGAGTCTTCTATAATTCTGTGTTAAATGCAAGGTAACCTGGATTACATGAATCAAATATATTAGAAATATTTCCCAAACATCCTACCTATTTATAAATCTCTTCTTTGTTGTTTGTTAGTAGTAGTAAAAGTAGTAACAGTAGTAGTAGCAGCAACAGCAGCGGTGTAGAAAATGTGTGCATTTACTGAAAAAGTGACTGGTAAAAAATCTGAGTGACAGCTCTACAAGACCCGACATTACTTTGCCACTCTGCACACAATGCAAGGCTGTAGACTGTACTATACACACTTGTGTGATTCAAATGCCATTTAAGTCCTGCAAAACTTGGCTTACCTAATCTTGTTTAGAAGGTCATCTGTAATCTGTACCAGAATACATCTGTTTGTGAACCCTCCTCATCCTGAATACATCTTGGTATCAGATGATATTTAAGTTTCCATTAATAAAGTTAATAAAATGCTTTCTGAGTACTCTGTTAAAATAATGTCTTACATGACACCACTTGTTTTGATTAGACTTTTCCCCTTGTTTCTCCTTACTCGGTATTGTAAAAATTACCCAGAGTGAAACCCCAAAGGATTTCCCTGATTTTCTGTGGTTTTTATGTATTTTGAACAGTTCTTTTAAAACACTTCTTTTAAATCTGAATCACCCAAAATGACACACACTGCAGCTTACTTTCAGGTGTTGGAGACTCTATATAAAGTGTACACACTCTTTTAAAAAAGTAAAGACAAACTGCTTAACTCAAGTTGGCATGAGATTCTAGCAAGGTCAGCTTCACACATGCAGAAGTTGATGCTGAAAAAAGGTGGTACACGTACACCTTCCATAGCTCAAAACAAACTCCACACTGTCAAGTTCTCCTTTGAGACAGACAGTGAATGTGGTATTAAACAGCAGCTATTAAAATATTAAACTTTTGTTAACTGCCTTTCCTGCAAATATGTTAATGTCCGTTTGATATGCTGAGTGGCAGCGTGACAGCTTAAGCAGTTTGTCAGTTATTTATATCGGTTTTATCTTTAGAGGGAAAGGTTTGTTCAGGTTAGCATACATTATGTTAGCATGCATTACGTAACGCAAGGTGCTGGAGTAGTCAGATTTTTTAGTGTAGCTTGACCTCTTTTCACCTTCCTGAGGATTTGTAATATTAAATGGTTTGGGCCACACAAGATGCATCAGCTAATGTTATTCAGATCATAAGATATGCCTGCACTGACTGAGCACACGCCAAAGATCTGTCAATCATTTGGTGTTGGAATGTGTTAGTGAGTGGGCATTCGGGCTGTTAGTGTGCAGATTTCTGATGATATAAAGGTGGCCAAGCTAGCTCCACCACATATCACTGATATTATTATAAGACTTTCACATACGTGTATCATGACAAATAGATATCAGCGAACGCCAATAACATAAGCAATAAATATAATCTGTTCAATTGTGCAAAATATACAAGGCAATCCACTCTAAAAAAACAGTTGTAACATATGTAAAGGCCCAGCTGGTGAGACCAATTAACCAATAATTCCTCCTGACACCTCCACAGCCTCTACACTGCCACTGCAGAAGGGTATAGGGGGTCTTAACACCTCCCTCCCTAGAAGGATGGAGACCTAAAATAAAACATCTTTGTGACCACTCCAGTCATGCCCCACGTCTTGTTTGGGATTAGGAGCACTATCTAAACGATCACCCTCCGAATGCCCAGCTCTGTGAGTCTCTCAAAGCCCAAAGAGGGGACTTGGACCATGTCATTACTACTGCCTGAGATAGTAACGGCCCACTTCATATCAAAAGTAACAATATAACACAATCCATGCACTATTTTTTGAGAGTGAAAACTGGAGGCTACCAGAACAATAGCAGTGACCATTTATGGGACTTCCTGGACACAAATTAGATCCTCTGTAGCCGCAGTGTGGGCTTTTCCTCATGGAGCTCCTGAGTGCAGTGGCATTGCTGGAAAGAGAGGCAATGTTTCCTCATTCAATGATTATTTTTTTAATTTTTATTTAATTGTTTTCTGTCTTTGATCATTAATGTTGTTAATAAAAAAATATGTTATGGATGGAACCACGTCTCCTCCCTCATAGTCTGATGAATCTGAATTCCTTTTTGAGTTATCTGTACTGGGTCAAAGTAAATATCAGAGTAAATGAACCCTACTAGCAAAGAGTGTGGACCAACTGAATAAAATGCATGACCACTTGCTGTCTCAGGGCAAGTAGTGATGCATGGATTATCGTAACCTGCCCCGCCCAACTCATTATGAGAACCATCCTGCTCTGCTTGACCTCTGCAAAAATATTTGTTAATCAACATCTAGAACCCAACCCAACCCACAATGTTCTGTAAATTATTTATTACTTAGTTGGAACGGGTCAACCCGCGCATCTCTGCAGGGCAGACTTTCTCACTGTGTGTGTGATGTTCACGGTAAATTAATTGACAAACAACAGGCTGTGTCAATGATGTGTATTTCCTCCAGACCACATTCTCACACATTCTTGTTTTCAGATAACCATTGACAGTTAATGTTGAGCACATTCAAAAATAACTTTTTACCTCATTAATGACAGTTATTAGATTAAATGTTAAAATCTGTTATTTTACCAACTTCTGCTGAAAGTGCTTGGCAAGGAATGGAAATGAATGTGGTTCTATGTTCAAATATATGCTTTAATATCAATGTAACATTCAGTTTTGGACTTTTTGGACAGTTTCTGACAGATAAGTCCTTCTTCGTTCAAAGAGATCGCTGCTTGGTACTGTGTGTCTGGAAATAATGCTTCCTTGTCGTAAGGCACTCTTTTGGAGATCGGGAATCATAATTACAATAATTAAATACTTAACTACAGTCTTGCATTCAAATCTGTGACTGGAAATCTAGCAAAAATAAGGAAACAGCTTTAAAAACGGACAGAGCCACATAACCGCTTGAGGGCATTGACAAGATGGCTGCTGAGTGGACAGACTTTCCTATAAGGGTTTTGTGGAAAAGGTTCTTCTATGTTCTCAATGTTACCTCGACCTACCATTACGTTTCCCATATTATGCACATCTTGTGTAGAAGGTGATGAGAAGTTTTGAGCTATGATTTGAGTTTTTGATAAATGCCATGCTCTGTGTATTTCCTTTATGCTCTTAAAGTTATTGTACAGCTCTGATATTTGGCCATACTACTACACAGCAGGTTTGGATGCAAAGGGAGGTTTATGTTCACTGCGCATTCGCAAACCTCTTGGCATATGAGTTTAAACTGAATGCATCAACCATATTTTCTAAATCATATACCAATGTTAGTGATGTCGTCTCTCTCTCTCTCTCTCTCTCTCTCAATTACTCACACTTAAAATGAATGGTTGCCTCAGCATCTTGGGCATAAATGGGCTAAATACCCATTTAACCTAGTTACACATGAGCAGAAGATAGAAATCTTGCCAGGTCTGTGAAAAGTTACGCACTTGGCAGCTGAAATTGGGCATACAGCATAAATCTTCAGAAAAAAGCTTTAGAGTTTTTAGTTTTACATGACCACAGTCAAATGCAAAGTTAGCCCTTCAGAGAACTTCCTGAGGAGAAGAAAGGAAGTCAGCCACATGTTCTTACTCATTGCTGATGAACAGAACCTAATGAACCAATGCAAAAGGAAAACAGTTGAATCGGTCAGCACCCACTGTTTGCAGCCAAGCACAACAAACCATTGAGTTTGATGATGAGTACATTTGGACTTTGTTTATGCTGACTGACATTCTGGGCTGCTAATGGATTCCTCAAAGACAAGTCTTTAATTGCCGCACCACATTTCCATTTCAATTATTCAGCCTATCTTGCAGTTCCGCTCTTTCTCTGTCTTTCCGAGCTGCTCGTTTGTAAGCTTCAGGACAGAAGGCTGGATGGATGGCGTGCTTTTAACTGTACAGTAAATTCAGAAATGTTTAAATTACAATTAATGGAGAGTGGGGCGCAACCTAACCCATGGTAAAATGAAACCGAGTTTTAATATAACAGTGCTTCTGGTCATTTTCTCGTTGTACATTTTAACAGCTATCTGACAGACGTTTCTCAAGATTGAACCTAAAGTTTTTGTGCCAAAAAAAGTGACTTTTTCAGTAACTTTTTGTCACTGTTTCTTTCACCAGTCATACTTATTTTGATGAATTTTGGGTTCAAACAGCAGAGCGCTTAGTGCCAGTCCCAAGCCTGGATAAACTGGGAAGGGCATCTGGTGTAAAACTTAGGCCAAATCAAATACGCAGATTATAAACCACATTTCCATATTGGGCCGGTCAATGCCCGGGTTATCAATGGCCACTGTTGATAACCCGGGCAGTACTGTTGGCCAGCAGGGTGCCACCGGAAAGGCAGAGATACTAACGACTGATCTGCTGTGGTGACCCCCATAAAGGGAACAATGGAAAGGAGAAGGAAAAGTGTTTGCATCAATTTACCAAACTTTTCTAGCGACTGTTACTGCTGCTACTACCATCATACTGTGACAACCCTGGGCAAAGTTGTGACATTTGCACTCCTGCCACTGTCAGTTAAATTGTTTTTAGTTAGTCGGTGCATGTTCATTTTATATGTTCATTTGTAGCAGAGATGTATATGCTGTTTATCTAGAAACATCATTAATCTTGTTAAAATAACTTAAAATTATTTTGCATAAAACAAAAATGCATTTAGTTTTATGTGTGCCACTCTTCCCTTCTAAATACAGTAGCAAACATGTGATTGTTTATCCACACCTATATAAATGACTAATACTTTTGATCAATATTTCTACTGTGATATTTTCTATATAGAATGTACACTTTCTTTCATTGTATTCCCGAACCAGTGTTTTTGGTTATTATGATTCACTAAATCTGCCTCTGTGTGGTTTTCCTGACATTCAGATGACTCTTTTGTGAGTGTGTGTGTGTGTGTGTGTGTGTGTATATATGTGTGCGTATACTAGTTTGTGAGTGTATTTTGTACTTTGGTGCTGGTTATTTATCTTTTCTTTGAAAGGCTGTCTCAGCTGAAAGCAGGATGGAGCTGGTGGTAATTGAGTGTGTGTTCTCTCTTTTGTCTCCTGTGTGTGGAGTCAGACGGCAGTTTGCCCGCTGCTGAGCCGCTCGTATCTGTGCCCTGGCTTTACTGTGTGTTCACTGACATTTGAGTCAGAGACTAACGAAAGAGTAATGCTGAATAGAAGGAGCCAAGCCAGCAGTGCACCCTCTCTCTCTCCCTCTCTCTCTCTCTCTCTCTGCATCTACATCTCTATATCGCTCTCTGCTTCTCTATCTCTCTTGTTTTCTTTCCATCCCTCACTCTAAATCTTTTTCTCTGCCTCTCTGTCTTTCTTTTTTCCATCCATTCCTCTCTCTACATCTCTTTTTTCTGTCACCCTCTCTCTCAATCTCTCAGTGTCTCTCTATCTTTCTTTTTTCTGTCCATCGTTCACTCTACATCACCCTCTCTCTCACTCTCTTTATTCTATATTTCTCTTTCTCTCTCTCCTTCTTTTTTGATTCTCTCAGTTTCTAAATGTTGCACCCCCTAACAGCCCTGTCAGCTGTTTCTCCCCCTGCTTTCTCCTTCTTTCTGCATTGTTTCTCTTAGTCTTTCCACAAGTAGCCTCAGGCTCCAGTATATGCTGCTCCTCCTCAGCTATTGTAACAAATTAGTGCACTTGTCACCAAAGATTATGGTGTCAAATAGCTGCTTTTTTTTCCAGAAGAGAAAGTGTGGCTCAGGAGTGAATGGAGAAACTGCAGAGTTGCTGACTCGCTCAACAATCAATAGCGTGTGTGAGGAAAGTGCAGCAATAGGCCTGAGAGTATACTGTAATACTTATTACACTGGACTGGAGACATGCAGCCTGGACTGGAGTTATAAAGTAGTGGAACTCTGGTCTAGGATCAGAGTCAGCTTTTAAAAAATGATCAGTCAAAACAAAATTAATAAAACCACAAGTAATGTTCAATACTTTGTATGTCTGAGTCTGTTGCTGTAGCTCACAAGCTAACCAGGTCACTGCTGTGTGTGAAAGCAAAACCAGGACTGGAGAACAGATTACCAAATGCAAATAAAGATACGAAATAAAAGAAAATGATTTTACCTGTTTGTTTTATAGTCATGGTCAATAATTAACATAAAAATGTCATACTTGATAAAATATTGAAATTTTAACCTGGTACATTATGTTTTGCTTGAAGATTGTAATTGACATATTTACATATATTTTACCTAGTAGCAGTTTTACGGTGATTCCTTCAGTGAAGACCTATCCAGATATCTTCAAATATCAAGGACTTCCAGAAGGCCTACAGGGCCATTTTTTTGGCTCACAAAATTAGTCTTACCTATTTTAAAAGGGTAAAATGTGATGCCTTGATTCATCTGTCATTACCTAATTATGTTGGTGGTTAATCTGGCAGTAGGACTTTAAACTAGCATCTAAAGGCCAAACCAATGAGAGAGCTTGTTTAGCTATATCTACCTAGATACCACAGTTGGTTGCTGCTTTAACTCTTTTGTTTAAAATAAGGTATTATAAGATTAGTACTAGTATTAATAGTAATTTTGCAGAGTTAAAAACAGCAAAGACTGATACTTGTATTAGATAAAAATGAAAATCTGACATGCATTACAGAAATCATTAGATTTGCTCTGAAGGTCTGGAAAATCAGATATTGCTGGTGTGTGTTTTCTGACCTTAACATGCTGCATCCAGTTTGTCGACGTTTTCTTTAGAGCTGATCATGAAGTGAAGCCCCATGTCTGATTGAAAATATCTTTAGATAAGGTTTTTGGATTTCAGGCCAAAAGTAGTCTGCATCACCACAAGCCGGCACTTTATGTTTAAGACTGGAGTCTATGTTGAGCTTGGCCCTCTGTGCCTTGTATTCTTCAAGCTCGGTCTGTTCCTTTTAGTGGGCCAGAGGCCTGCTTCTGGGCACAAAGGCCATAGACGCAGGCCCGCTCCTCACAGCGCTGCATAAGCTGCTGTGACATTGGTCCAAATCTCCTTTTGAAAACCTTGACCATTATCACATGATTCAATTTCACACTCGTGCGGACTGCTGACGTCCATAATTGCCATGTGGAGGATAAGCCATGCGTTTGCACGTGAACAGAGTGTTGACCTGCTCTCTCTCTCTCTCTCTCTCTCTCTCTCTCTCTCTCTCTCTCTCTCCCCTACACACACACTTGCAGAGGGTGCTACAAATGTACAAAAGAGTGAACAAGAGTTGAAAAGCAAAAGTGGAATTTGAAAGTCACTTATGACTTTTGAAAACTGCTCATCAAAGCTGTTCTGTGTGTGTGTGTGTATGTGTGTGTGTGTGTGTGTGTGTGTGTGTGAGTGTGAGTGTGAGTGTGAGTGTGTGTGTTTCAGACAGCCCAGAGAGGCAAAAAATTGCCAGCTTTGCACACTGATGCCAGCACTTTGTGGACATGCTCCTTTTTTCTACTACTTCCTGTTATTCCGGGAGAGTTCAGTGCTAAATCAATGTCATTTCCTTGAGAAAATGTCTAGCTCTGGAACTTAAATGCGCTTCCTGTGTCTTTGAGGAAGCAAAAGACAATTCCATAAAAAATCCCAGCTATCACTGGTGTTTAAACTAGAGCTTGATCATCAGAAGGAAATCAGGTGACTGATTATGAAACCAAGTAAAGCAGTTAGATCAGGAGTATTCTAAAATGTAATCAGATTAGATTACACCTTTTAAGTAATGTAAAAGATTACATTAATAACTTTTCATTTGTAATCAGAACTGGATTATATTTCTGCATTTTTCCATCAAAAGGTCAACTTACTTTGTGCATCAGAAACTGTAATATTTAAATTTTTAAAGACCATTTTCCAACCTCTCTACAAACCCTGTTTTTGTTGCTGTTCCTGTAAGACTGGTATATGTAAATGATGTCTGTTCTCACTGGCTGCCCTGTAGATAAATGTGCACGACTACACTGCTGTAGACTGAATAGGCAGATAAATGTGGCATTTTTGTGACATCACAAAAATAACTAATAAACTATTAATAACTATTTTTGCACTAGGAATTAAACAGTACATTTTAAAACATTAACTATGTATACATTGTCAGACTCTTTTATTTAAAAATAGAGGAAAATGTGATTTTTCCATTACATAGACAAACAACAAGTTTGTCCAAAAAAAAAAAATTGTTGAAAGTCATCACTGAAGTGTTTTTCAGTAAGCTTCATTTGATCTTTAAAAGATCCTATTATTCTTTCATGGCAAAATCTTTACTTTTTAAAGGAATGGTAAACATTATGAGAGGAGGTCAAGCTTTCTGCTTCTGCAGTTTTCCCCGGTTCCCTTGTTCTTCTTTTCCCACTGAGCTGTGAGCCGCTGCTGGCCTGTGAAACATCATCCTGTGAAAAAGTGGGAAGTGATAAAGCTCAAGAGATGAAAGAATCTCCGGAAGCACCCATGCCCTCTGCCTGGCTGTCAGCGAGGAGAGTTTTGAGCTTCCTGGGCCCAGTGTATGCTTCGCTCTGTGAGTGTGTGTATGTGTGTGTAGCCATCTATTTATCTCTTTTATGACCGAATGTCCTCATAACGACAGTAGAAAATCTGCAGAAGTGGGGACATTTTTCTGGTCCTTACAAGGAAATGTGCAGTTTTCACCACAAATTCAACTTCTTTTTGGAAAAAAAACTTAAAGAGCAGAAAAACTGCCTTTTAATTACTGATCTCAAGGTTAGGGACAGGTTTAGGTGTAGAGGTAGTATTACACATATTTACATGAATATCATAAATATAGTAATACCGTTGTGTGTGTGTGTGTGTGTGTGTGTGTGTATGTTTGTGTGGCCTTGTATTGTGACCAAATGTCCTTATAATGATAATAGAAAAACTATAGAAGTGGGGACATTTTGCTAGTCCTCACAAAGAAGTGTGCTGTTTTCACCATAGATTTATTGTGTGTGTGTGTGTTTGTGTGTGTGTGTGTGTGTGTGTGTGTGTGTGTGTGTGTGCATTTTAGAGAGAGGGGAGGGCTAGCAGCAGGGAGATGTTTGAACTGCAGAGCTAAAGAGAAGCCTTGATTGAAACATTGCTTTCATCCGAGCAGGCTACACTAAACTTAGCTTAACAGCAGCAAGGTGAATTTGATTCAGGTGTACACTTTATTTCCACTTGAATAAAATGCCTTGCTTCAGCACGGTTTTGTTTTTCAGTAAACTCCCGTTATAATAATTATGTTGATGTATTTATACTTTATTCGTGCAGAAATGTTGTGCTCAGCAGTATCCAGCACATTTAATGCAATACTCTTTTCACTGCGTTTGCTCAACATTCATCCACAGTGAGAACTCTGTCAGTGACGACGCTGACCTTTCAGCGACACTATTTCAGAATCAGGCAATGGCAGCATAGAAAGGCCAAGATGTCCACATAATTGCCGTGCAGCGTTGTTCATAGATTCACTTCAGCAGTTCACTTTATGTTCACATCTTCTTCTTAGTTGTCTGAAAGGCTTTAATCAGTATATGTATGCTCTATGGCCAAAATGTCTGTTTTGTCATCACATTCCCCACTAAATTCATTCCTTTGTCCACCTACAAAATGCGGCAGCCTTTTCGAAACCATATTTCTTTGAATGCCAAAAACGGCGCAGTATCATTGTCAAAATTCCTTTTGATCAGTGAGCTTCTACTAGTCGTATCTCGTGTGAATCGGTCTAATTTGCAAAAAGCTGTGGTGGCCTCCTCAGGCTTTCTTCAAGCCGCCCTGCAGCCTATTAACAGCTTCTTTACACTGTAGATCTCCCATATGTGCACGTCACCTGTCTCACCGGGTGGCTCACAAATTCAACCCAACCCATGCTGATACAGCACACAGAAACGGGAGGGGGGAGAGAGAGAGTGCATAGAATGGAGACTACAAAACTAATATCACTGTCAAAGCGTAAATTAATGAAGCGGTGAAGGTTTTAGTAATGCAACAGAGGCTTTAGAATAACAACCACACTTAGAAGAAACACACAAACCAAAACGTACAGCCACTTTCTTTTTGGATCCCATTATTAGCTAGTATATGTCAAATTGTAGGGGCTTCATTATTCTATTATTTTTGAGCACTGACAGTGTAAACAAGGCAGTTTGGGCTTTCATGACATGTTCCTTTCTTGCATGTTGTGCTGTGTGAATGGCAAATTTCTTCAGCTTCTGGGAGAAAAAAATATATGTTCCAAGCTGGATGCACACAAAAGTATCCAGATACCCTTTGTAATTAGTAAGTTCAGCTACTTTGAGGTGCCTCCATTGCTGGCACTAGTGTTCAACTGAACTGCTACAATCTCCATAGACTACCAATCGAATTGGACACTCTGGGCTAGATATAAAATCCCCCAGCACTGGGCTAGAGTTGGAATGGTGTTTGTGGTCCAGAACAAATCATCTAACATCAGTACTTGACCCCCACTAATGTGACTGAATGCAATCATATTTTCATAGCGATGTTTTGATGTCTAGTGTAAAAGCTTCCCAGAAGGAGGGATGCTGGGCCAACAGTCTTTTAGGAGATGTCCACAAACCTTTGTACATTTAATGGCACTAGTTTCTTAAATAGTTTTATCTCAGATTGGGACTGATTTGTGTCAGATCTCAGAATGATCTCAGTTCATTCCAAAAATCCTTAATGAAGCTTTCTTTTTCATAAGGTTTGAGTTTTACCCATTCAGACATTGAGAAGGGGGCTTGCTGTATTTCCGTTCAACAGTGAAGTGAAAACTGCTTGCTTTTCAGCACTGACTCATCTGTTTAAGGGTTAGGTATTACTGCAGCGTTGTATGAGAGTGCCTCTCATCTTTAGCCAGCTCCGCTGATTCCGTATGACAGCGAGAGAATGAGTGGTTTTGTTTTTCATGGATGAGATTGTCAGGCCTGATAAAGAAAGATATACTCCCAGCTCAGCCTTACGGGAGCAAGACCTCAAATGTGCTTTTGATGAAGACAAATCGAGAAAAGGGCTCAGAAGGTTTCATTTAATAGTCAGTGTATGGTGTACACTTAAATTCATTTCACAGAATGCAGCCCAGGGACATTGCAGAAAATATGAGATGATTATTCAGCAATGGCTTCAGTGCGAGCCGTTAACTGGGGGCTGCATTTTCCCTGTATATTCTAGTCATGTCACTTGTGGAACAAACACCAAAAAGTGGTGCGCTGCATGAAAATATTAAATCAGTTATGTGAATTCTCCTTGTAGCCCAGCTTTGGTCTTCACTCGTTAAAAGAACAGAAGAACCACCTTTGGTTCCATACAGAACCTTTTTATGGATCATGGAGTAAATAGTCTTAAAAACCTTTTACTTCTGGAAGGGATGAGTGCTAGGACTGTAGCTAAGACCACTTTTCAAGACCACTTGTCACGGAGCAGACGAGAAATGAAACTGAAACCTTCGGTTAGACCAGTGTAGCGTGGCGGATGAACCCAATCGCAGACAGAGGCAAAGTGAGCTGGTAGACCACGCACGTTATTCTGAGAACGCTCTCGAACAGAGTTAAGACTCCCACCAGAATCTGCGTTCTCACTCACACACACAGTGAAGGGTGGAAGAGAGACGAATAGGAGAACCCGGGTTACTCACGACACCGTAGAGTGATTTGAGTTGGCCAGGAAGCATGACTCAATGACTGAGCGATGTGACACTACCTTCTTCAAGTTTATATACCCTGTGACGCCCGTCATTTCCGGAGTCCCGTGCGCGTCACGTGTCTGGTGCGTGTGACACCACTTTTTAAAACCAAGGCCTCCAACTACTCAAGACTGTATCAAGATCAAGGCCCCCAAAATTCTGATTAAGTGCTTCCAGTTTAAATTTCTGGGTTTTTTATTTTCAATTAAATGTGAGGTATATCCTCTACAGGTTCAATTGGGACAACAGTCTTAAGGCTTAGAGTTATTTTATTACACTTAAGTTTAATATAAGTTTGATTCAATACATTTGAGTACATTAATATACCATTTACATACTGTATTCTGTAAGTATGACCTTCTCAATCGTTTATTTTAGAAATTGACACAAGCGTGATACAAATGCAAAGCATATTTTTTCCACAAAAAACCCCAATGGTGCATAAAGTAAACATATAAATAATTTCCTCTTCTACATACAAACACAAATGTGGTCATAAATTTAGAATATGGCTCAAACGGTCAGATGTTTGGAAGTTTTCTCAGTTTTTGGAAGACAATCGTGCATGAGCGCCCTAAGTTATTTGGCCTTCAGTACCTGCTCTCAGTGAATCCAACCAATATCAATGCCAGGCAAAATCAAACACAAACAACCATGGACCTTGGAAAAATATATGATTCCAAGACCAAACCCGAGTACAAAAACACTAACTAGTCCTGTCTGGTTTATTGCTGCAATCAGAATAATACTCCAAAATGGAGAGTATTACAGGAGTATTTACAGGAGAGGGAAGAAGCATAACTTACAGTGGAGGTCAACTGGTAATTTTGTAATTTTGGACCCTTTCTATTACTTTATTCAGTATGATTTTTCACATGTGTGAAAATGTAAAGGGCAGCTGTAACTTATATATTAAAAAGAATAAATAAAAAATCTAAATGGAGATACAGGGTTTTGTTCTGACGGAGACAATATGTTGATGTTGAGGAAACATGTCTGTTGTCATTTGTTGTCTGCTTGGAAACATACCCTTAGACTGCTATAAACAGACTCAAAATTAAATGCAAGTTTCTTGTTCATTTAAGTTCACTTTAAAGAGGTATGTTTGAAGAGAGTGGAGGACTGTCATTTGGCCATTTGGACAGCCAAAAGAAGATCTTTCTGGCACAAAGGCTCAGTTGGGAGAAGAGTCTTGATGCTTGCCTGCCATGCATCTTAAAGGATGGTGGGTCTAGTTAAGCCATAGAAGCTTAAAGGGCCTGTGGTATGAAACAGCATCAGATATGGAGGGGCTTGGCAAATCTGATGGGGGCAGCTACAGGAAAGCAGCAGCAGTGACATGACATGAGAAATTGTTAAATTAAAATGAGCTAACTGCAAATCTGTACAGAAAATAGCTGCTGATGAAGTGTGAATTGTCGGATCACAGTATCAAAATCACAGAGCAAAATCACATTACTTCAGGCACTACCTGCACCCTGCAGCATGACACCTTTGCGATATGTTAAGCTGTGTTATAAATCGAGGTGCATGAATTGGGCATATTTTTAGTAGGTTAGAAGTTTTTTTTCTTTTTTTAAACTGTTCTGTTCAAACTATTCCCCATTTCACTAACTCACTGTCATCGGGGTTCTTAATTGTAAGGGTACTGGGTTTGAGGAGGTTTCTGGCACACGGCGGTTGTGCAGTCTTCAGCAGTATACTGTGTTCCCTACCCTGGCAGCCTGGGTGCTGACTACAATAGCCCCCGTACAGTGGGCCAGATGGCAACACATGTTTGCACAACACTGAGATCGTGTCGCTTGGTCACAGTGGTCATGGTGACGTGCAGATTGCCAACTGCTAATAAACCATATGCCTGTTACAAATAATAATGAGGTGCAGTGGATCTGCTCCCCCGCTCTGGGTTTAGTTTATAGTTTCCTTCATTGCTTCCTACAGTCACACTGTAGATTCTCTTGCACTTTGAAAAACACTGATGAAATAAATAAAAAAAAATTTCATTGGACGTATTGCATTAAAAAAATCAAAAAGTTAGACATGTCTCAAATCCATTAGTTTATATGTTTTGAATGACATTCCTGCACTCTCCCTTATTACGGTGATAAAACAAGGCTTCAGGCTATGCACAGTTTAAAACCTAGCTACCAACCCTCAATCTATCATCTTCTCTACACCTGTTCATTTTTCTCCCAACCTCGACTCTAATGAATCTCTCTATCTCTCTGGCTCCCTCCAGCCTCCTCTCTCTGTCTCTGGCTGCAGAGATAGGGCTGACAGGTTGGGCTGTGTGGTTGTTAGCCGATGCCCTTTGCTGAGCAGCAGGTCTTTGGCCCATCTGCCTGGTTCTGCTCACTTTGAGACAGAGGTTCGCTCCAGATGTCTGCCCACACAGGCCTCCCAAAGCAGCAGAGCAAGCAAAAGCCCTGACATCGGGGATCTTTTAGAAGTTGCTGTTTGGTCACTCATCTAGGAAACTGACCTCCACACTTTAGCTCCTAATTGCATAACTCACATATTAGTTTTGTAGTATTTACAAAACAATTCATAAAAGTGAACAATGATCCTGAAAATAAAGGCTCCTTAAACGTTCATAGCCTAAATGTATGGTTCTAAGGAAAAAAATAACTTCTATAGAATGTTGAGGCTATTGGAACTATTGAAAGGCTATTCACACATCTCGTTTCCAAAAGTGGTTCTTTGAAGAAGCATCCACTGAAAGTTTCGTTACTAAACCAAAAGTGTTTATTCCATGCTTTCCCTCCAAAGAACCCATGTAGGTACCTGTATTTTAGTGAATGCCATTTTAAGATAAATTACTGAACATTAAGCCATTGGTTTAATGGGTTAAACTTTCAGTGACGGGGCGGATTCTGGTCTTGCAGGACGCAAGAGTCTTTGGAGGCCATGCTGCACTTCAACAATAATGCTTAAAAATAAAGTAAGAGACCTGAAAAATGAGATTAAACTATATTTTATGTTTTTATTAACAAAGTAAACAAAATTACTTATGTTAATGTACAGTTGTGTCTACATCACTCTATTGTGTCATGTAAGGTTTTTGTGTAAGAAGGGATACTTTTTGAATCAGTATTTCTTTTCTTTTTCTTTCAAGCCAAATCAAGTCAGAATGCAAAAATGGAAGTAGTCCTGAATAAACAGGAGGGTAAACACTAACAAACTATTTAAATGACAGCAGCAATATGCCATTTGTCAATAATAACTGCAAATACAATATCATCCTGAAAAAAGATATTTCTTCATTTATGTATTAAAGAGTCCATCATTTACTTAGTCATTTATTGGTACACTTACTGTCTATTTTATCAGCTCCATTTACTATATAGGTGTGATTTGTAGTTTACATTTACAGACTGTGGTGCATCACTAATGGGCAGTACCAACAGTTAGCAGGTCTTATTTAGGTGGTAAATCATTCTCAGTACAGCAGTGACACTGACATGGTGGTGGCATGTAAGTGTGTACTGCATTGCTATGAGTGTCTCACAGTTTTTAAACAGTGTGACCATATACTGTCCACTTTATTGGACACATCTAACCAGCTGATAGACTTTGCAGATGTAAAATTATTGCTGATAGTTCATCTGATGCTGCAGAGTTTGTGCTAGCCATCATCTAGTCCTTCATCAGTGGTCAGTTTCTGTCCCCAGTGCATATAATTGGTTAGTGGACTTTTCTCAGTCCAGCAGTGACACCGAGGTGGTTAAACTCCAGCAGCACTGCTATGTGTGATTCAGTCTGTGCAGCACACATACTAACATGACAGTACCTGAGAATCATCCACCACCTAAATAATGCCTGCTCACTGGTGGTTCTGTGATTCAAGATTCTTTATTTGCCACATACACAGTTATACAAGTACAACATTGGCCCTGAATCAGCCATAAGGCTCTCGGGGTCCTGACTATCGATAAATGGGGCAAACAAACGATGCAGAGAAACAGATGGAATGCAGTTGTCATTGTAAACTATAAAGTCCAGTCTAGTAAACTATAAAGTGAGTCTAGATACATGGTAGGTGTAGACATTAAGGTGGCTCATCAGTGAATGTTTGCATCTGCAGGAGACTGTCCCAAGAATTTGACCCATCTTGAGCCTTGTGGTCTAAGGTCCTTGCAGAATGCAGATTTATGGTGATTCTAATATTTATTGGCATTAAACTTATTATTATTATTATGACCTTTTTTACTGAAAATACCTAAATGCCATGAGTATCATTTGCTATATGGATGTGACCTTAGAAGCAAAGTCATTGTGCCTGCATTTGTAAATGCTTGCCTGTGTGTGTGTGTGTGTGGTAAGAATTACACTAGACCTCAGTAGTTCCCAGTCATTTTCCTGCAGGGAGAGTGCCAAGCATAGTTTGGCCCAGTGTGAGCTGCAAAGCAATCAGTGTCTTTTCTGTACCTGCTTGTGTACACATGAGATGACACACAACCCAAGCCTGAGAAAGCCGCTGATTAAAAGATAAAGAGCGAAAGAAGATCGTTCCAGCTCAGGAAGGTTTTAATTGAGGCGCCAACCAGCTCTACTTCGCCAAGTGTCCTTCCTTTTAACTCCCCCGATTTCCACAAAATCCACTGCCAAGGGGACACATAAAAGCCAATGAACTCTCTTCTTTTTACAGCGCTATTTTTACCACCTGAAGACAGGTCCAAATCATTACAATGCACAGACCTTGATGGCAAATGCTCAGTGGCAGTGTTCCAGCCTCCCAAAGTGAAAAGTTTGTAAGTCAAGCATAAATCTCAGGAAGACACTCATAAAACGAGAACTGTTTTTGTTAGGCAACAACATCCATTGTCCTCTCTGCTCTGTCTTTCGTTCTTCCATTCGATAGCTGCCTTGCAGTCTGGCAGTCAATGTGCTCTTAAAATTAATGGTGCCAAATAAGGTTTTTTGGAGTGATGCCATAGAAGAACCATTCTGGGTTCCCTGAAGAGCCTTTCAGTTGACGGATTCTTAAATAACTGCTGTTGTAAATGAGATGTTTGAGTATAAAGAATCATTTCAGATTTAAAGAAACTTTATATAATGTATTGGGTACATATCTATTTAGGCTTTTGGTAACACCTGAGCTCTGCTACATAACATTGATATAACCGTGTTATGGCAGATGTATTCATATTGATTAGAAGTAGTATTCATACTGGATGAAAGTGGAGATTCTGTTTCTAAGCACAGTGGTCCCTGATGTTATGCTTCTCTTAAAAACAATGCTTCCTAAATGGTTCTTGACTTGGATGTATGATACAGTGTTTCATATTATGACAGTTTACATCTAATGCTAATTTGAGGTCATGAGAGCATATGGTATCTTCCATGACATGTTTATGGCATGTTTATGTCAATGTTTTGTAGCAAGGTTGAGAAAAATAAGAAGTCTTATCAAGGTTTTTCTAGAACCATATATCCAGGTCAATAACCTTTTCAGAACCTTTATTTTCAAGAGTGTAACACAATATCAGGAAACATCCTGTTTAGAAACAGAGTCTCCACTTCCATCCAGTATGATGAAAGCCAGTATGAATACTAAACATACCTTTTCACTAGTGAAACTAGCATTCCAGGGTGCCATGCTATTGCCATTGTAAGGCATCTGATAAAGTTGAGCTTGAACTTGATCTCCTCTTCTATGCACTTCAGTGAACCTTGCTTATGCTCGAAGAATTTGATTTTTTGGGAATTCATTTTTCATGAGGCCTGTATTTTTATGTACTCTGATAAAGCACACCATGAGAGAGCTGTTATCTCTCCTCCCCCTGTTCTTCCCATCTTCTCCACTTTTCTTTCCCCTCATTTTGCTTTGTGCGCTTTGCCACAATAGCAGAGAGGAACTGGCAGAGTTCTCTTCCAATAATCAGTGTTTGTAATTCCTGTAAACAGCTTAGAACCTGGGAGACAGGTTTTTTAATAATGTACTGAATTTCCCTGGCGGGGAACCTGGTTTGTTAATTTTAATTTCATATACCTGACAATCATTTCACATTAAAGTGCATGAATCTCTGCTTACCACATTCAGAGTCATTGTTGATATCTTCTTTATTTGCTGTGGGAAGGTGTTGCATTTGTTAGGGGAATCAGTGCGAGTGGGGAGTGTGTTTAAATTGCCTGCGCTTGCTCCAGCTCAACAAAGGGAGCAATCAATGGGTGAACACTGCTGCCCCTTCTCAGGTTACATGAATCAGCACTTGGTTGGCTAAAACTCCAGACTGCTTGTGGAGGGTTATTGATGTTATACACAAATGAAAAGAGGTGCTTGTGGGTGACAAGTACATAAGTTATAATTAATGCAAATGAGGTTTTAGCCCATAAAGTACATACCTCAGGTCACTAGCAACTCAACTCACATCCTGCATTACATCAGATTCTTTAGTCATCTCCACAATTACTGGACCTTCGGGAAAGGTATGTAAAAATCAATATGAAAACATGTCCTTGTGGTTAATTATCTCAATAGTACACTGGAAATGTAAAAAAAACCCTAATATTTGTAGAAGTAAGTTTAGTCTAAGAAAACAGATATGTATATATTTTTTTCCTTTTTTAAATTCACCCTACTGTTCAGGAACTTTTAAGCGGTCATGCATGACTTCCGGTTTCACTGGGGTATAAATATGACATGACACAGAGGCAAAATCCCATAGCCAATTATCAACATGAAAAACTAAAGAATGCACCAATGAAATTAACCAATGTTGTGTTGAACTTAATAAACCAGGGTAGGGTAATAAAAATGTGCACATCCTCTGTTTGGAGCCTCAGTGAGGATGCACAGTGGGGAGCAAGTTTAGAGAGACACAGTTATAGGTTTACAGAAGATAGTAGCATTTTGGAGTCACCAAGTTTCCAAAAAATGTAGACTTCACCTCATGACAACACATTTTTTTAAAAGACATGCCAGAATAAAGCCTTACTTTTAACTAATCATATTGTAAACACCTAGCTAGACAATAAAGTAACTGCCTGGAGCCAAGTTCTATGGTCAGATGAGGCAAAAATTGAGTTCATAGATACAACAAATGCTTAAAGTGGGTTTGACATAAAAAGAAATGATTATATAGAAAAGACACTATCCACACTCCTAAATATGGTGAATGATCTTTGAGAGTACCAAAGAGAGGACCTAAGACCCTGGAGGGTCTGGAGAGAGTCTGTATTGAAAAGTGGGCTCAGATTGATCACTCTCTATTCGCTAGTCTTATCAAGCATTACAGGAGAGAAGATTCATTGATTCATTGTTGTTATTTGCTGTTGGCAAAGGGAGGATACATAAGTAATAAATGTAAGGGCGTATGTGTAAATATTATATTTTCTCAAACTGGGAGCTATTTTTAATATCTTTTTAAAATTATTTTTACCAAGAGAGGAATGGAATGGAATGTTTGCAATATATAATCATTGTCTACTGTTCTCAATGCAATTATTAGAAAATAATTAGTTATTTTCAGAAACTTGTTATATCCAAAACTGGTACAAATGGATGCACAGGCTTTTGGAATGAAACTCTTCAATTACTCCATAAATTAATTGCTGTTAATAATGATTAATAATTTGCATGTTTATGTTTAGTGGCAACTGGCAATTTTGGAGGATTAATTTGCAAATTTTGTATAATATGATGGATTTGTCATTCTCTCTTTTGCATCTTTCTCCAAGGATGCTCTATTCCAAAACGCAGCATGATCTGTTGCTATAATATGACATTCACTAAAGCACAATTATAGAGTCGTACCCATTTCACTACAGATCTGCCTATAACCTACAGCCAGCATTGAAAAAAAGAGAGTGAGTGGAACCTACTATATTTATTTCATCATGTTACAGATAAACAAAGCAGACTTGTGTCTGGCCTCTGTTCTCTGAGGACTGCTCTGAGCGTTAGCATCTTCTCTCTGCTGCCTCCTCATCGTTTTAATGCCGCCGTTGATCCGCACACAGCTGAGTTTCCCTCCTCTACATCTAGGTCTCAGTCTACCTCCTTTTACATACCTTTTTCTTGCACTTTTTTTACCTTTCTCTCTCTCTCTCTCTCTCTCTGTCTGTCAGACCTTGCGAGAGACAGTGAGAGAGTCTGATGCTGGCACTCGTCTCTGCTTGATCACTCCCTTCATGCCAACAGGCCCACAGCGTGCTGAGGGCCCGCTGTCAGCACACAACAGCTCAAACACACACTTACTCTCAGTCTCGAAGAAGAGGCAGGAAGGAGCCAGAGACACTGTTGCACAGAGCAGCTCTCACATACACACGGATGTGCCATATACTTTCTTTCGTGTGTGCAGAAGTGTATGGGATTCGGCTAAAGAACGCAGTATGTGTGTGTGAGCTAAAGAACTGTCAGTGGTGATGCTTTTATTAGGCCAAACAAATACAGTCAAGAGCAGCACAAACTTGTAAATCAGAAAGGAAAGGTGATGCATGCTTGGATTTTTCATCAGTTTGTCCTCAGTGCACCCAAAAGGGCATCTATATATAATCAGTGGTCACAGTGTGGTTAGGATTTAACAAAAAAGGTGACACTTGAAGAAATTAAAAATTATTTAATATATAATATTATTAAATATTGTGAGGGTTGACATTGCAATTATATATATGAGCTAAAAATGCGTAGTCACTAGTAAACATTCTTTTAAGTGACATGATTGAATAGGGTAGTGAATAAAAAACAATTTAGTAGTTCGATTCCAGGCAAGAATATCACTCATATACCAATAGGAGAAGAAGAGTCCTTGGGTTAAACATAAACTCTTGCACTTACAGTGTTCTACATTCATTTCAGAATTTGAAATGTTCATATCTTTATTATAGTCTTTTACATCTTTGCTTTGTTCATGAATTATAGTATTTTATTTATATATATATATTTATTTCTAACATGTTCACAATTTCATAATACACTAAAATTCTATATCAGTGCTTTTTCACAATTCCGTGTTTTCATATATGCATTCTACATAAGTGCATACCTACCATTTTCAAAATTTAATGTGGCAATTTTTTCTGTCTTTTCCATTAAGAGACTCTTATTCTTTACTGTGGTACTGAGAGTCATTTCACTTCTGTGTTTCCCGCATCTTAATTTGGCCGTCTGCCAGCTGTCTTCTCAGGTGGCACTCTCAATAAGAGACGACTCCACCTGACTCAGCAGCCGTAACTCAGTATGTGTGTCTGTGTGTGAGTCTACATACTTGTGGATGAATAGACTGAGGAGTAAGCGGGCAGCGAAGTGCAACAGTCATTGTCATTGATTGGAGCGTTATGATTGGAGCAGGTTATAGTGTAAACAGGTTTCTATGTGTGTGTGTGTGTGTGTGTGTGTGTGTGTGTGTGTTAGAGTGAGAGTGAGGAGCTGATTATAGGCTTGTGCTGAAGAGTGGCAGAATTCTGCAGCCAAGCACTGTCTCCCTCTCACAGACCTATTATCTGCATAATGCATTAAGTGGGCCGTGTCCTTATGCCAGAGAATAGTCTGCACTTACGTAAGGCTGGGACTTGCTGTGCCCTTGACTGCTGGCCCATGTTCAGATTTAAGCCTCCGTCCATGGACCACTTGAAATTCAAACTATTTTTAGTGGTTTCCTAAATCCCTTAAATCAGAAATAGCAAGTAAGGTTATGGCCTAATAATAATAGTGACTTTATTAAAGTAATTTTGGACATATAATGGATATACAAGGTTTTGATATGACAGCAACAATAAGCATGGGTATCTATGTTTGAAATGATAGATTTCTGAAATAAGTTAAGGTCTTACTTCACAAGGCTAGAATACCAACAAAGAACTACATTTGTTCCTTATTTGTTCCTCATCTAAACCGTTGTGCACATTCATCCCCTGAACCCAGATGCAGGGGGTATGTTTGGACTGACAAGGTAGATTAGATGTCGTTTATTGCCAAAGTCAAATCAGCTATTAAAGACCCAGCACAATTGATCCTGGGATTTTCAGTATTTCATGTGTTTCAGTAACCTTACAGTTTCAGACATGGCGCAGAACAGCGTTAGTAAACATTACTGTAGCCTGTTGATGTGGGCACGCACACTGTGTGATGTGGGAGGGCTGTCACGTCTGACCTGCGGCCGCTAGGGGCCGACACTGGAACTCTCTAAAGAACTCCTGATTAGACTGCCCGGCTGATCCGGATTCCCCCTATTACACGTGGTGTCTCCTCAT
>JBBPCZ010000007.1:10148377-10163324 GCA_037974445.1 Brycinus macrolepidotus
TGTTCTGACAGAAAAATGTTGTGGAACACCACCACCCCCCCCCCCCCACACACACACACACACACACACACACACACTCCCCTTAATGTATCAAATGATGCCTTTACTCAGCAAATAAAAGAGTATAAAAAATTCCATGTCATCTCATTACATTAAAAAAAAAACACAGGTAGTCACAAAATAAATTTTATCCTAAAAAACATGTTTCATAATTATTGCCACCCTTCCATTTGGTATTTTGTGCAGCCCCTTGTGCCAACAGAACAGCAGTGAGTTTTCTCTTTTTAATAAAAGTTGAATAAAACTTGAGAACGCAGAAGAAGAGATCATTCGACCATTCCTCAATGCAAAATGTCTCCAGATTTGGCAGTCTTCTCTTGTGTCCTCTCGTCTTGAGCTCAACCCTTAAATAGTTGGAGGTCAGGGGACTGGGATGGCCAAAGCTTGATTTTGTGTTCATTTAGCCATTTTTTGAGTTGATTTTGATGTGTGCTTTGGATCATTGTCTTGGTGGAAGATCCAACTATAATCAAGTTTTAGCTTCTTGGTAGAAGCAGCCAGATTTTGATTTGAAATCATCTGGTTCCAGTAGCGTCTGTCCAACTCCATGCTCTTTTGCTTCTCTGACCATCCTCCTCACTGTGGCTGTTGACAAAAATAACCTTGCGTCCTCTTTCAGGCTGATTCATGTTAGTTTTGAAGTTCTTCATGACTGTCCTAACTGTTGATATGGGCATTTTAAGTCAAACAGCTATTTTGTTGCATCCATTCCTTGATTTGTGCAAGTCAATGCATTTGCTTAAGAATGAGATTTGGGCCCTGTGTCACCTCATTTTTATGTCCCAGTAAAACAGGAAATCATTGATGACTGCTTAAAAGTTCCTGAAAATGAAGGCTGACTTTTAATTAGTTAAATATGCCTGAGACTTCTTTACCATTCTTTTATGCACACTTTTTGGGGTGCCAATCATGATATAGTTGATTTTGTTTTAAAAAATTGTTTTTCACTAATTGTTGCCTCAAAGAAAGGTAAGATATTTTTCTTTTTTCAATAGTATGATAACTGATTAAGTTTGTTTTTTTAATAAACCTTTATAAAAGGCTTATAAAGTAGTTCTTTCAGTCATCTCTAGCAAGTCTCTCAGTAATTCCAGAGGACACTGTATTGTGTCCTAAACTGCATCAACAAGTCTGTGCCATAATAATGAAGAGTTGGTTGAAGTTTCAGCAGGTTGAGAGACGTTTTGGGGTTGTATTTACTGAAAGATTTTGAAGACCCTTGACGTCTAGTGTTTGTTAGTAATGTTAGCCTTGTAACTCGAGCTAAACGAGGAAAATTATGTACACTTGCTTATTTATTTTTTTTGCTGACCTCTCCTTTTAAACGTTCCCCAGTTAAATAATTTAAGCTCTCCATATGAAACAGCAGGTTTCTTATTAGTGTGTAGGTTAATATCTGGTCACCCTGCGTCTCTGTATCAGCACTGATGGATGACAGGCCCAACACCACTGGAGCCTGCCAGCATTTATGAGACACAAGTGCTCTAACCAGTGTAACTGAAAGCGAGCTTTAGGTGATGATCAATCATCCTGCACACATTTGAATGGCTCATTCATTTCCTTTCTGCACAAGTTGAATTGAGTATCCATGTCAAAATCCCCATTTCATGTTTGCAACAATAAAGCAGCAAAAACAATACAGACAATATAGCAACAATGATTGCATGACAAGCAATAACATGACTGTGTACAAACTAGTTGCCAGCTGCTCTGTAAACTGCAGTTTGTGAGTACAGTCGGAGGGTGAATAGTTTCTGCAGTCAATCAGTCTTCCTGCATACAGCTGGAAATTGATCGCTCTGAAGTGCTGCTGAATTTCCAACACTCACGTCAAGCATCACTGGAATGTCCATTTGCCTCAGTGCAAGAGTACTGATAAAATTCAGGCCTTAATAAGGCTGCTGCTACTGTTAGTTGGACAACATGCTTTTATCATTTTTTAGATCAACAGTATGTCTGTTTGTGATTATTCAGCAACTCATCAGTAGCAACAGCTGTCACCGTCACAATTTTGATGAATGAGGCCATAAAAAAGTCCTGATCCTTACTTTAAGCAATTGTAGGCCTTAACATGCCTTGGCAGAAGTATATAAATTTACTTCTTGAGAGTATATAAATAAAAATATTCCAGCATTTTTTTTCAACCTCATTTCTACTTTACCTTCAGCATACTGTCACTGTCAGATCAAAACCTCGTAATGGTGAATTTACATAAACATTGTTAGCTTTTATTGTCAGTTTATGTAACAAGATTTTATTGTAAATAATTCTGGGAATGCTTTTATTAGTCTATTGATTATAAACAATGTATTTTGATACAACGTAAAAGGCTGCTGACATTTCACATCATGGAAAATGAGGAAAAACAGAAGTTTTGTTCCTCCATCAATAATATGGTTGTCCACGGACAATAATTTGCCCATATTTAGAAAACAGAAACATAAAATCAGGAAATAGAATGTTTTAGCACCTGCCCACGGGCTTGTTTGTTTGGTTAGTCTGGCTCTTATTTATTTATTTATTTGAATGGCACACATTCCCAAGGTTTATGAGAAAATCCATGTGGCTTTACGTAGAATTTATATGTACAACACAAGAGTGTGTGAACAAAGAAAGCAGGAGGGTGTGAAGGGGGCGGAGAGGCCTTGTTCATGCTCATTTTATCACAACGCACACGCCTGCTTACACACACAATAAGCCCCCCAGACCCCCCCTCACCAGAAAAGAGAAAAAGGCTCAGAAGGGCCCATAAAATATACAATATGCAGGTTTGTCTGGGTGCGTAATTTATTCATAATTAGGCATGCACGTAATCGCCAGGGGACATGTCTTATTTATCACAAGAATGCTGGAGTCCCCTCTCTCAGCCGCCTCAGACAGACGAGTGACAATGGGACAGTCATGCCCGTGTGTGTGTGTATGTGTGTGTGTGTGTGTGTGTGTGCGTGTGTGAGAGAGAGTTTTAGTGATGGTCTTACACTGGAACGGCAGTGTACAGTAACCACCGCATATGAGAGGAAGAAATATTGATCACCCCTAACTGCAGGATCTTTCTCTCTGTCTCTCTCTGTCTCTCTCTCTCTCTCTCTCTCTCTCTCTCTCTGAGTCGTTGACCTTGTAAAAATACCTTTCTTCCCTGGCTGGAAATGAGATGTCCAAATTCAATCTGGATGCTGACAGCTTACGTTTGGATATAAAGAAGTGGGATGGAGGCGGCCGGGCCAAGGCATTGTTGCATTACAATGGCTATACCAGCTTTGGGACGTGGAGCAGCGAGGCGTCCTAGCGATCTGCCTCTCAACACCGCCACCTGCTGCAGGAGAGCAGAGACTGGGAGGTCACTGCGAGCAGAGCTGGGAGCTCATTCTTCCACCATTAAGTTTAAAAAGGCGCTGGTTCTAAGAAATTAAATCAGATCCACACAGTTTCACCCTGGCCACAGATGTATTCGAATAACCAACACATTTGATGTTTGCTTCTTTAAAAGCTAATGGAGCCAATGTACAGATTGTTTAGAAGATAGCTCTGAGCAAACTGCATGGCTTACTCGACACACACGGGCCTCAAAGTGCATTGAGTTAATTAAGTTATGCCTTTAAAAATAGAAAAGTTATGTAGTGTTACCTTTAAAAATGGGGGAAAAAAGTACATATGGTATAAGCTCCAAGGTGGCTGCTGGTCCTATTTTAACTACACAGCATACTTATCCAGTTTTATAAATGCAATAATATATGCTTGGCTATTACTATTTAAAAATTGGTTTCTTTAGGGGGTCTTTAGTAAAGGCAATTGTTTTATATAGAGAAAACTATTTGAATGTTTAAAAAGTTCTTCTATATGATGGAGTGCTGTTTATATATTGTTACTGTCAGAACAAAACCTCATATCTCCAAAGGGTAACGTTACAAGATAAGGGGAAAAAAAACAATAATGTGTAATGTAAGTTAACTCTTAGATTATAATGTACATTTCCACAAAATTTTGGACCACTTCTACTGGTCCATTCATCATGAAATTTGAACACACTGCCAAGGTCATTTTGTATTCTCAAATTATGTCAAAACAATATAAAATATGGACATACAAACTTTTGTCCTAACAGTGATGATATGGTTACCATTTTAAAAATGGTTCTATATAGTACAGAAAAAGCCTCTACTATTGTTACATACTGAACCCTGAAACGTTTTGCTAAAAGTGCTCAGTTTTTTAGGATCAGTGTTAAACTACTGTAAAAGGCATATAGACGTGTGTCAAAGAAATATGCTTGGACCCCCATACAGGCCCTTAGGTTTTAACAGACTAAACAGATCAGACATACAGTTCATCAGGAATGGTTAAACATTAATTTTTAATTTGATGTGGAAAATGGAGAGTAATGATGAAAGTATACATTACTCTATATTGTATACTCTATACTATTACTCTCATTCTCCGACTCTCCCTGTCTCCTGTAGGTGGTCTAACGATGCCACTATGGCTTCTGTTAGATTTGAGTGATTCAGTCTCAATCAGCTGTGCTCTGCTGTGTGGTGTTATCCTAAGCTGAATGATGCATCTTCATCGCACGCCTACAGTGTGTGCATGTGTGTGTGTGTGTGTGTGTGTGGTTAGCCTCCCTGCAGTTTCTGCAGCATCACCGTCAGCATGCACAAGCTTTTCCGCTGAACAGAGCACTTTAAGCTGCCTTTGTAAGACAATACACAGTCATAGTCAGGGCGTATGCATTATAGATTAGCTTCTTACAGAGAACAAGAGGAAGACGTTGAGCCATTTGTAAGGAATCTGTAGGAATTGTATGGTTTGGATGTTATATCGTAATGTGCACAAACACACGGCCTGTTCCCAATGATTTGCTATTGATTATGTTGTACCAGAAGCTCACTACAGCAACATTCTCGGCTTGAAACTCTGGCAAATATACACAAAGCAAAGTAAAACAAGATTACAATATTTTGAAGATTTAGATTAAATATGCCTGAGCAACAGTTCACTGTTATTTTGGCCAAAACCTCTCTGTAATTACTTTGTGCCAAGTTTTGTTCAACACCTCAAAAAAAGCTGATTAACTGAGAGAACCACAAAAATGCATTATTATTATCTGAACATTAAGATTAAACTTTAATTATATTTTTTGCATTTTATATTAAACATTGTTCTAGGAGAATTTCAGCTTTAGCATACATCTACAGATAGACAATGTAGTACTCCACACAAGATGCAATTAGACAAACTTCATTCCTTGCCACTGAAGCCCTTCAATCAATATTAACTCATACTGTGCATTAGCAGTAATCTGCTTTGACTAGATAAAGCATCAGCAGTCATAATAGGCTTGGACACATCCTGCCAACTTTTCCCATTTTCCAATATCATATTAAAAAGTCTGATAAGAAGCAAATGTTTAATTTAATGTACATTACGAACATTAGAGCAAGGCTTGTGTCATTATTATTAAAGCGTGCCTTTATCAAGCTTCAGATACAGTACACTGAGGTCTGTGCCACACCAGGGGATGTAATGACATTTCCTAAAGGCAGATATACTTTGGTTGAGTTACTTACTGCCTCGCCTAAGCACCCGTCGACGTGTATTTAAATGTTATCCTAAGATTAAGGCGGACGTCTGAAGCCAGTACGTTCCCAAGTGCCAAGGCTTGTTGCCAGGCAGAATGCGGAACCAGATCCATCTGTGCTGGCATTGTAGAACCCTTATCTGATTGTGAAACAGGATTCTAGAACCACAGCAGAGGCAAACTGTGATTAGCTTGGAAAACACACACTCTGCTTGAAAGAGGCCGGTGGAGGTGGTGGCGGGGGGGAGACTAGATTTATCTGTGTGGCCCACTCTTATGAGCTCCAAGTAACACTGAAGGGAACTGAGCTGCAGGGTGTTGTACTTTGATAAACACAATCACCATTGCTATTCATGAGACAAAACACGGCCGTGTACAAACAAGTTTTCTCAGCCCTGCAGAGCTGCCAGTCACAAACAGCCCTCCAAATTCAGAGTACGACAACACAATTATCAGCCTTTAATTAAGTTCAAACCATTCACATCCCGTGCAGTGTGTGTGTGTGTGTGTGTTTGTGTGTGTGTGTGTTTGCGTTATTTGCAAACTGCTTAGGTGTGTGGTGAAGAAAATAAAGCTTTCCAATCATAACGCGAGAAAAGACTTGTCACTGGGAACATTAATGAGATGGGTGTAGTTTGATATCAACATTGCAAACTTTTAGAACAAAGCAGAGAGGAGGGAGGGGAGAGAGAGAGAGAGGGAGAGAGGGAGAGGGAGAGGGAGCAATGACAGCATGATCGGGAGTTGAGTCCTTGACTGAACTGCAAAAGTGCTGACACGGGGTGCCACCAGTGAACTGTCTATCAGTCTGCCTGGATTGCAACTGAGATAAACTAGCTTTTGCTCTCTAATGATTCTGAGTAAATGTGGCACGCCCGTGATAAACCTTCTGTGCGTCTCTCCACTGTGCCCGAGTGACTGATTTCAGCTTCACAACTTCATTACAGGCACCAAGGACACACTTGCAGCTGGGCCCATACCTCTCCACGCGCTCCTCTCCAGCTCGCAGAACCCTGGCCCCGGCTCCTGACAGCTCTGGCAGAAAAAGAGAGGGGCGCAGGCCATGCAGGCAAGCATAAAAACCAATCACCCTGCCACTGGAACATATAGAATTAATCTCCCATTGCCTCCTATTTTATCTGGGAGCTTGCAGCCAACAGACACTGGCGAATGTAACGGTATTGGTGGATGGTAGTGCTGGCTGAAAAGAACACAAGCACACATATTTTGAGGTCACATCCACTTTTGTTCATGCTACTCTGACCCGGGGAGAGGCTTGTAAACCTTGTGGCTCTCTTGCTGGGGGAAATATTAATTATTGATTAAAAACGTCTTATTCTCTAAATTTTAGATGCCCTAGCCATCAAAAAATAACCCACTTCCATTAGGAAACCCAAGCCAGCCTACACACAATGCAAATGTTTGGTTTGGCAAACCACAAGAAAAATACAGATAAAGCACGAGGAAAAAACTCAATTATGTAAGTAGTTTATACATTCAAAGGCTCTACTGTAATTGCTGTGAGGATTTGATTGCATTCAGCCACAAGATCATTAGCCAGGTCAGCTACTTATGTTCATTAGTTCTGAAGTTGTGAGTTACTGATAGTTATTAGTTCTGGATCATAAACTCCACTCAAGCTCCAGCTTCATCACTCCTCTGCTCCACAGCCCAAAGCTGGGAGTCCTTATACCCCTCTAGCTGATGAACATTTGGCAGCTGCTGCAGAGCGTCCCATTCTATTGGCAATGCTTTTCTTGAAGATTATGCAATGGGACACTTGCATTGCCTTAAAGTGGTTGTTTAGATACTTTTGCACTTGTAGTGTTGTTTGATTGTAAATGACAGTATTTAAGTGTCTTATGTCAAGAGGCCTGGTGTTCTTGCTCTTTCCAGATCATGCTCAAAATTATATTCAAACCTATTTTATCTGGGTACTAGCACAAAAGGTGTTTCTTTTCCTCATGAATCCCAAAGCTGTAGTTTAAAGGGTGAATCAGCAACTGCCATAAATACCTTGGGCCTATATAGTGCTGTTTGATTGTAAATCACAGTATTTAGGTGTCTGTTCTTTAAAAATGCCCAGCGTTCCTGTTCTTTCCAGATCACACTTAAAATTAAACTCAAACCTATTTTATCTGGCTAGTAGCACAATTACTTTCACTGATAAAAAAAAGGTGTTTCTTTTCCTCGTGTAAAAGAACCCATGGTGGTAAATCAGTAACTGTCATAAATACCTGGGACCTATATATAGTGCTGTTTGATTTGTGTCTGTTCTGTCAAAATGCCTGGTGTTCTTGCTCATTCCAGATCACACTCAAAATTATACTCATACCTAATTTATCTGGATAGTAGCACAAAAGGTGTTTCTTTTCCTCAGGTAAAATAATCGCATGGTGGTAAATCAGTAACTGTCATAAATACCTGAGACCTCTATAGTGCTGTTTGATTGGTGTCTGTTCTGTCAAAAGGCCCAGTGTTCTTGCTCATTCCAGATCACACTCAAAAGTGTAATGAAACCTAGGTGTTTCTTTTCTTCATGATTCCCAAGGCTGGCATTTAAAGGGTGAATCAATAACTGTAATGAATACCTGGTACCTATATAGTGTTGTTCGATAGTAAATGACTCAGTATTTAGGTGTCTGTTTTGTCAAAAGGCCTGGTGTTCTTGCTCATTCCAGATCACAATCATAGATTACACTCAAAACTGTTTTTTTTCTTGTGTAGAAGAATACCTAAGCTGGGGTTTATAGTGTAAATCAGTAACTGGCATAAATGTCTGGGACCTACATAGTTCTGTGAAAAGGCCTGGTACTCTTGTTCATTCCAGATCACACTCAAAATGATACTAAAACCCATTTTATCTATGTAGTAGCGCATAGGTTGTTTCTTTTCCTCATTTAAATAAAATCCCATGGCGGTAAATCGGTATCTGTCATAAATACCTGGGCCCCATATAGTGTTGTTTGATTGTAAATGACAGCATTTAGGTGTCTGTTCTATCAAAAGGCTCGGTGTTATTGCTCATTCCAGATCACACTCACAATTATACTCAAAACTATGTTTTTTTCCTCGTGTAAAAGAATCCCGAGGCTGGGGATTAAATGGTAAATCAGTAACTGTCATAAATACCCGGGACCTCTATAGTGCTGTTTGATTGGTGTCTGTTCTGTCAAAAGGCCTGGTGCTCTTGATCATTCCAGATCACACTCAGAATTATACTAAAACCCATTTTATCTATGTAGTAGTACAAAAGGTGCTTTTTTCCTCGTGTAAAAGAAGCTCCAGAGGCTCGGGTTTAAAGGGTGAATCAGTAATTGTAATAAACACCTGGATCCTGACACTGTTTCCAGTGGCTGACTGCCAGATCATGCTCTGCTCCTATTGGTCCGGCGGACTGCGCTCCTCACGCAGCGCAAAGTTTTGGAAGTGCGGAAACGGGACAGGAGCGCAGTGGAAACAGCGCCTGTTGTCGACCTGGAGGACGCTCTCAGCGATTTTGCAATAGTGGCACTTCACGCAGGACTCGCGTACGTGATGAACACAACCCAGAAACAGCCCTGACCCGAGCGGTCCGGGTCTCTTTTTGCTCTGTTCGGGTTAAAGTCATGGGGGACAGGAGCGAGTTCGGGCCCACCACGCGCAGCAGGAGACGCGCCACGATCAGCAGCACCAAAGGTGAACTCCTGAAAGCCTCCAATGAAGCTCCTCCAGCCCACGCTAGCGCCAGCAAAGTCACTTTCAGGAGAAAAGGCTCTCAGTCTAAGGACTCTGGGGAGGAAACTCGGAAAAACAACCGCATTGAGAACATGAGGTGAGTGGCAGCTGTTTTCAATTCAGCTGTTTGGTTCCTTAACTTTAAAGAGATCCCACACTCTTCTACATCCAGTACGAGGAAAGGAGGCGTTCACTCACCCACAAACGGCCTTTCCTGTTTCTGGGGGCGGCTTCCCATTCAGCCTACCCCACAGCACACCCCAGATCCAAAGTCCTGTGGGTATCTTTTCAGGTCACTAGTAGCAGAGGTGGGTAGCGGAGCCTAGAACCACACTCAAGTAAAAGTAAGAGTAGCAAAAAACAAAGAAATAAACAAAAAAACATGAAACTTTTTTTTTTTTAAGTAGCAGGTCAAATAAAGAAAAATGTCCTGAAGTGTAGTAGAACTTCAGCGGAGGAAGTGGAGTTGCTGTTCTTTTCTTTTGGGATCGTTTAGCTCTAAATAGAACCTTATGTGTAGGCCACCAACAAAGAAAAACAAAAAAACATGGAAAAAGAATAAAAAGTAGCAGGTCAAGAAGAAAAGTGTCCTAAAGTGTAGTACAGCTTCATCAGAGGACGTGGAGTTTCTTAGCTGGAATCCTTTTGGTCCAAATAAAACCATAAGTGTAGATCAACAACAACCAAACAAACAAACAAACAAAAAATGAGAAAAAAGATCAAAATGTCGTAGGTCAAACAGAGAAAAATGCCCTAAAGTATAGTAGAACTTCAGCAGAGGAAGCAGAGTTGCTATTCTTCTCCTTTTGTTCTAAATAAAACCTTAAGTGTAGGTCACCAACAGACCATAATTAAATTATGGTCTGTTGCACACACTTGCACACACAAAAAGAAATTAGAGGCTATGTGGACATGATGAATGAAATGGGGACTAAAATGGAGTAAAAATAAATTTTAACCCTTGTTTATAAGAAGTACTAGTCTTATATTCTCATATTAAGAGGTATTACTCTATTAAGTAAGAAATTATCATTTGAGAGGGACAGATAAAATGTGGTGTTTGACGTACTGCTCATCATGCTGCACTGATGTCTGTGAATTAGAAGGCCTGGTTGGATTATATTTGGACTTCATGTAGCGACTCAGTTACTATCATCTTATTATTCTGCATGATCCACATCACATCCACGTATGTGACATCGCTGTCTTCATTGATTGCTTCACTTCCTTTCTTTCCACAGTTGTCACAAGCTGCAAGAGTCCATGCTGAGTTCTGCGAGTGGTTTCAGGAATTACCGCGGCATCCTGAACTGGTGTGTTGTCATGCTGGTGAGTGGGCTTCAGAGGAGCATGTACTCCTCCACATGCACGTATAAGAACTTCTTCACAGGCATTTGACAGCCTGGATCTACCTGAAGAGGAGGAGTAAACATCATGCCGACGTGTTCAGACTTGCTTCTCCCTTTCTGTTGTAACAGTGTCAACACACCGTCACTGTTGCGCCATTTTTATACGTGAGTCAGAGTTCCTTGATTTAAAGTTACAGCCTCTGACACATGAACAAAGCCACAGTGTACAGGCCTCTCAGCCCGAGGAAGGTGAGGCTGTGGTGTGTCTTGTAAGGGTGGTCAGTATAATGATACATTCCTAATACTGAGATAATTCACTTCACAATGCATTTTTCATAGACATTTTTGCAGTGCCTTCAAAATACCAAAGCACTCTTTTTATCAGTAAAAAGGACAGATATAGACCAAATCTATAGAGCCTGTAAACAACGACAAACACAGCAATCATTAGATAGTAACCAGAAGTAGACAAATTGATTAGTAATACATAGCTGAATAGATGCAAACGGAGCATTATTCCCTTATTGGTTTTTGTCTAGTTGTTTGATCTTTCCACTTGTTTTTGTCAGGTAGTTCAGTTAGGCAAAATGTATTGCTTAGAACTAGTAGCAGTATTTGTGTCATGCAGCAATGTTGTTTTTAGCTTTAGCACTATTGGTAAATCCCAAAACTCAGTTAACTCCAATAAATGTCAGACTGTTTTGAAAGAACAGTTCAAAACGGTCCCTCTGGGGTATTAAAAAAGAGCAGAACAGAAGAAAATAGTTCGGTCAAAATGTGCCAGTTTATTGTTTTGCATATCAATACTCAGGAAGCATGGCTTCATTAACCAGATTAATGTAAATTTACAAATCTAATACCATGATACAGATACATTTGGAGATTAATGCTGGGTGATATAGAATTTTATCAGTATCACTCAGCATTAATAATGTTAGAATTAAATAATTATATTTAATTTATATTATTATTAGAATTTTAAAAATATTTTATTATATATAAAAACTGTAAATATTTCTCTTGTTTAAATTGACAACACTTGTTCTTTCTAATGTGTTCACAAACCTCATGCGAACTAAATATTGTGATACATAGCTTCTATTATGTAAAAGTCTTCGTAAATGTTATATTTTTGCCATATCGCCCACGCTTAGCTCCTTCGGTCAAGAGTGTGGAAGAGCTGTAACTGAATGAATAACAACAGAATTTGGCTGTGGTTGCATGGTAGTGCTGGCATGTCCAGTATTTCCAGTCCAGCTGAAACCAAAGCACACTGGAAAACAATGGAGCTAGCTCTTATGGGTACCTCTCCTAACAATGCATTGACAAATGTTAGTATTTAGAGCTATTTTGTGTAAAGTGAACCACTTAAAGAGTTCTGGAAGATGTGACCTTGCTCAAACCCTGAAGGATTTTTTTCATAGCGCTGCAACTCATTAGAAAGAATGCTATCAGCTGTCCTGGCACCTTATAAAGGATTGATGCATTGGAAGTGTTGTAGCAATGCATTTAAAGTTAAAACACTTCAAGATTAAAGTGTTTGTTGATCTTGCTGAAGTACATGGCACGGTATTCACTTGGCGCATGATGAATCATTGTTCTGAGTGTCTGTTTGGGGGACACAGTTAGTGCCAAGTGACACCTAAAAATAGATCGCCTGAAACAACTCCTCTGTCTGAACCCAATCTGAAAACTGAGAGACACTAGCCAAGCTCTAGTATGCGAACTGCGAAGGATGCATTAATATTTTTCAGCCTGGCGTTGAGGCTAGAAACAAGAGTAGATGTATATATAGTCCCTGTGACCTTCTTATAGGCCTGTGAGATGAAAGTTACCCTGTCTGTTAAACTGTTGTTTTAAAATATGTAGTATTTAATAGATATATAGACATTATAAGATGCCTTATGTGTCACCTTTTTATATATGAATTAACCCTAAGCCTAAATTTGTCCTTTACTGTAAGGTTATTGCATGGTCAGCTGTATTCATCTTTTGGGCTGAGGTTCTCTGATCTCTATGACACCACATCAGTCTTGCCAGCAGAGTTTGACCTTAGAATGAATGACTGATGTCTGATCCTTTTTCATAGTCCTTGCCTTATGAAGTAATAGGACTATTACTGTTATTGTGCTATTACTGTAAGAGTAATAGTGATGTCTTATTGTCATGTCTTCATGTAGCTTCAATCTCACTCTCTTTGCTCTTTCTGTGCCGCAGGTATTGAGCAACGTCTGTTCTTGGAAAACCTTCTCAGGTATGTATTATCTAGGGAACCAATTTTTAGGAGATCATTAATTTGTTGTTTTCATTTTGTTCACTGGTCTGAGACTAAGCTTCAGAGGGAGAAAGAGACATAATGTTAGGTCACATTCTAGTTCTAGTTACCTGTTGTCAATATAAACCCAGCTTAAGAATAAAGTGTTATGGTTGGAATAGCAGAAATGTTTAGTTTGTTGCGAGCCAGGGAGAATTGCGCATAGGCCCAGCCCTGGCACAGTGGAAATGTTGAACCCCATGCTGAGGGCACCATATGCTGCCATCATGTTATACACTGCTGCATGCAAGCAGCCAGTTTCCAGCTGCCAGCTCGAATCACAGCCATGTGCAGCGCTGTGGACGATTTCACATGCAAAACAAACATTTACGAGAGGCAGTTAGAGCAGATGTGCGACAGAGACAGGTAGAGACAGGTAGGAGTTTATAGCAGAAGACAGAAGCAGACACAAGCATATGTGTCAGAGACTCGTTCAAGAAGGGATCACATTAGTAGAAACCTAAACAAAGTACTGAATGTAGACTAATATATTTATAAGTATGGGAACTCTGTACGTCCAAAGGTTTGTAGACACCTTCTCATCCACCCGCTTTCTCCTGAAATTAAGGGCACTAATAGAAAGTTGTCCCTCCTTTGCTACAGTAATGGTCTCTACTCTCCTGGGAAGACTTTGCACTAGTTAGAACATGCTGTGATGATTACATTCAGCTAGATAAACATTAGTGAGGTCGGGTGCTGATGTTGAATGATAAGTTCTGAATCGCAGGCACTCAAAATCACCCCAAAGGTACTGGAGCTCCATCGCTTCAGAGAATGATGATCCATTCACTGCTCCATACCACTGTGATGGGGAACTTTATACCTCTCTAGCCTGGCACATATTAATAGCGTGGCTGTGTAGTAAAAGAGTCTGGATGCTAAACTGACCTGTCGACAGTCCAGACTTGTCACCCACTGAAAAATTTGGTGAATCATGAAACAAAACATAACACAAAGGATTTTTTTTTACATTTACACAACATCCCAAAAATTTGAGTGTTTACAATTGATCACCTTTGTCAGTACTGAGGACACTTTAGAGTAGCTGAATCGAATTTAAAAAATAGATTGAGTGTCTGGATACTTTTGGATATAATGTATGTCCACGTCGCTGTTTTATTTAATTTACTCTACATTGGATTGTTTTAAGGTATGGCATTCTAGTGGACCCCATACAAGTGGTGTCTTTGTTCCTGAAGGACCCCTACAGCTGGCCTGCTGCATGCTTAGTAATTGGTATGTAAATTGAGATCATGCATACATGTGTTTTGTGCAGCTGTTATAGTAAGACTAATGATTTTTCTTAGATTTCATTTACAGCTCAAGGTCTTGCATATGGAAACAAGCTATAGACTTAGAGAACTACAAATAAAGCACACATAAAATAGTCTGTGTATTTGTGAAAATGTTATCATATAAAAACAGCAGACAGTCGTCATCAGGTGTAAGTGGAAGGTAAAGATCCTCAACAAGCATTTGAAAGGAATGACTGCATTTTCTATGCATAGACAAAAAATTCACTTCCCCTTTGGTTCTTCAAATCAGACACAGAATCATGAGTCCACTGCTTAGCGTGTTGTGGTGTGATGTTTGTCAGACTAAAATAAAGCGTTTTTAATAATACAGCTCTACATTTGGAACAGTGTTTCCAGAAGATGCTATTCTGTTTCAGCAGTTTGTTACAAAAAGAGTTATTCTGTTACTGGCGGAAGTGTGCGCAAACTCGTTTAGAAGTTAGAGACCGTGTTTCTGTTATCTTTACTTCCCTTAGTCTCTGCTAAGCACACGCTTCCAGCTCCGTCGTTTTGGCAGCTGCTATAGTGATGTTATGTCAGTGCTTGTCACACATTTGGCTTGTGTGTGTGTGTGTGTTTGAACATGGAAGTCTGTGATCCCTCCTGTCACTGGGTTCATTCTAAGGGCAGAAGGTTG